>PVKM010014527.1:0-28931 GCA_004027735.1 Carollia perspicillata
CCCCTTTGAGATGTAAATCTTCTCCCAGCTTCTGGAGAGTTTTACAAACACAAAGTGCTTTTTCTAAGAACCTGAGAGTACTGTCTTTGAAATGGAGTCAGGAAGAAAGAGACTCTGTTTCCTACTCTCTGCGTGAGAGTAGAAGCCTAACTTACCTAAGCACCAATTAGCAAACGCAGAGGGCCAGGCTCATTGACTGAGGACCCCCTCCAGCATCCTCCAGTGCTTTTCCATTAGCTCCCTTCAGTGACTGAAAACTCTCTCACCTTTTGTTTCAATGGAGCTGAGTTCAGTCTGTCTCCCCTATTACGGTAGTCTTGACCTCTATTGCATAGCATTGAATAAAGTCTCAGGTTTAGAACCTGTGTAGTTTTGACAGCAAATGGGAATAAAACTGCTATGTAAACATAGGGGATTAGAAGTCAGAGTCTGATAATGGTTTTATAATTGTCAACCACTTGTGATGTTACTTTCCAACAGAAGACAGCCAGTAGAACATCACCTTTGGTATCTCTTTAAGTTTGTATTAGTTGTTTTCCTTGGAAATTTTCCTTTAAAGTCACCCAAAACAAGTAATTTACTGTTCCAAGCAGTGACTGATTAGTCCCTCAAGAAATGTCTATAATGCTACTTTATTTTTCCCTCTAATAGATTTGGAGGATGAGAAAATAGTAAGAACCATATATTTGCAAATCAGCTTCCTTTTGAAGTGTACAATATTTGCAAGGAAATCTCTGTTTGGCCGGTTGCTTTTTCAGAAAATGTTAAAAGAAGCCAGAATGGAAAAAATGCATTTAAAATGCCCCATTTAGTGGCTGAATACATAAACTGTAATTCCTTAGCAGTAATGCATTAAATAGGCAAATATTACTTTACATCACCATTTTGGGAAAAGAAACCATCAGGTCCATAACCCGACAAGTGCTATTATAAATGTCATCAGGAATCAATGCTTCCTGTGACTGGAAGCTGTGAAGCCAAATGTGAGGTTTAAATGAAATGATATCACATGTTTCTCAGGGATTATACATAATCAAACTCTCAACTTGGCAGTTTTATTAGACAACTTAGAATATAGATGATTGTAATTGTAACTTATTCATATGTCTATTTTCAGGTATTTTCTTCTCCATTGTTAAAGTTCAGTACGTATGAGGTTGTAAGTAATTTCCCTTTGGATATTTTTATAATATTCTCTCTTATGAACTTCATCATGCTTCATTTTTGAGGTTTGCAACTTCACGCCACTTCACTTTTTACCTCAATCAGTTTTCCCACACTATGCTTTTAAGGATATCTCATTTAGCAAAATACGTGTAAAACTTGCCTTCTGTACCTCCTTTTCTTCATTTTCAGGATATACATTTGATCATTATATTTATGGTAGCTATTATTCATACAATTTTATAGTTGTGATTTTGCTTCCTACTTTGTAGTAGAAAGTAGGAATAAAGTTCTAAGATTCTGGACTCTTAGAAATAAAATTCTAAGATTCTGGAATCTAAGCTGACTCTTGGTTTTCCTGGAATATCCAGACCAGCTGATTTTCCAGATAAAGGCAGCTCCATGAGTGAGCCAAAAAGAAACCAGTTAGACACTGCCTAGCTAATAGAAACTGCCCTGATAATTATGAGAAATCATAATTTCCCATCATCGTGAAGCACTGAGTTGTGGGGTCCCTTTGCAATAAATAACTGTTACAGGAACTGGCACGTGGCAGTGTTTCACAACAATAACCTGACAGACATCCTTGGCTTTGAGCCAGGGTGACGGGCAGCGCTGCAAGGGTGATGAGGAGACTATGAAAGAAGCTTGGGAGTTGGAGAAAGAGTAACTGGCGTTATGTAATGGAAGAATTAACTCTTGGCAAAACCTTACTTACTGTGAGCAACTAGGAAGATAGAAAGTGCACTTTAATGCTCCTGTAGGTCTAGTTTAGGAGATTTTCATACAGAATCATGAGTGTCATGTCACATTATTATGGTTACACATGTTAACACACAGGAAGGGGGATGAACTAAAGAGGGAGCTGTGTGGTTGCATGCAAAAACTCAGAGGATTTAGGTGATTAAAAGTAAAAATATTACTCATCTCTAGTCTCTGATGAGGAAAACATTCTCATTGTGAAGTCAAACCTCAGCTAAATTTAAGTCAAGAGTACAGCTTTAGTGCCTTATGTTCAAATCTCTGAAAGGTTTAAGATGGTACCTATTAAAAGTTTTCAGCAAGTAAAAAATTGTCTCAAAGAATTAACAGGCACCCAGGATCCTTGCTTTCCAAAACTTCACTTGGTGTCTCAAAAAATGTTAGGCATCTTCCTTTTGGGTAAATTACATCAATAAAACACTACCATCTTGGATTTTTAAAAGCTCAAAATTAAAGGGGTGCCCAGCTTTTTGTAAGCAGAAAACAGGATAAAAATTTTTTACAGCTCTAAATCTTGGGCATTTCCTGTGGGTCACTTACTCTTCCTGAAAAGGAAATGTGACTTCAGGGGGCAGCCGAAAGATCTGAAGGTAGAATCCAGAGCTGAGCAGAATTATAGATCAGGAAACCATATCCAGGGACAGAAAGGAGCCCTACTCAGGAAACATTCCCTGCCCCTGCAGGAGCGGGGACTAGAAACATGTGCTCGGATATATTGTGAAATTCTCATTGGCTAATGACCGCTTCTCCTTACCATGTTACAGTAGGATTGTCTGTTGTTGCTGTCCTGTCACAGTCTCACAGCTGCATGCCCTCTGTCTGTATGCTTCTCTGTGTTAGGGCAGAGGGGCTCTTTTATGTTCACAGCTCTCTGGATCGGTGTAGCTGTACCCAAGAGGCCTCTTTCACGTATGGACCTTGTGCAGATCACAAGATACTGGAGTTTAACCTCGATGTCATAAATGAGATTGAGTGCATTTGGAGGAGTGACTGACTATGCATTCTGTTTTTTATTAGGAGCATTTGGGATGAAGTTAAGGTTAGAGGGTAGACTGTGGAAGATTAAGCAAAGCCACAGATTGTTTTTAGCTCTCCCATCTTTATCTCCAATGCCTGTTGAATTTTAGGTGTTTTTTAACTTACATTGACTAGCATTCTGTGGAAGAAGTAACATTTTACAACTTCCAGGTATAAGTTTCAAAGGACCTTGCAGCATCTGTATTTGCTGCTTTGGTACAACTGTATAAAGAAGCATTCAGCTGTACTTGAGGATAGGAAGCCATGTGGGGAATAAATGAGTCACTCTAGCCAATGGCCAATGCCTACAGCCAGACATTATGCCATCTTGGCCTTCCAACCTAGCTAAATCCCCAGCTAGTTTTAGCCACATATGTGAGCCTAGGTAAAATCAATGGAGGAACGGAAAAAAAAAACCCTGATAGTATTGTGAAGTAAACCGTAGATGTTTGAAGCCACTGAGTTTTGGAGAGGTTTGTTAGACAGTAGTAGATAACTGATACAGTTAGTATACAGTACAACAGTGTTTGGAAAGAAATGCACCCTCCCCACTCCACACACAAGTAGTAACACAAAAGCACACACAACACACATACTAAAAAGTAGATATGCATGTTTAAGAGAATCTAAGATTCATGGGCATAACATTAGACTTGGTCTGGAAGTAGCTTTTTCACTCCTTTCTTTACTGGTGAATGGAATTATTTTTATTCTGTACAGTTTATGTCTGTTTCTTTTTGGCTTTTTCGTTTCTCTCAACTTGCCACATAATTTTCTATGACCCATGTACCAATGAACAGTTAAATGACTACAGAGGATAATAAGTATGGACTAAGTAAATAAATAAATGTGTTTGTGCTCTAGAGGCAAGAGAGCCAAAAGCTCAATGTATAATTTAAATCCTCAGAACATCTAACCATCTACATTCTCCCATGTGCAGCATCATTCAGAGAAAAAAATGAATAAGCAATACATTCATTAGATTTTCTCCAGTTAAAGTTAAGATAAGCCTGTTTGTATGGCAAGATACATTTCAGGAATTTCTCTATCACTGTTTAGAAAGCAAATCCAGGGGCTCCTAGTATGGTAAGAATTTTCTCCGATGTATTTAATGTTGTAAGCTATTCCTTTCCTTTGTGATCATATCATTAGTATGGTGATCATATCATTAGTATGTTTATCAACTAAGAAATAATAATAAGGAGCTATTGAGATCAATAAAATCTTTATTAAATATTCCTCACAACGAGCAATACACATGTGAAGCATCATGTCATAGTTATCAAAACAGAGTCATAGATTTGTGATTATTCCCAACGTTATTATCAGATTGTGATAGGTAAGTTAATTAATTAATAATCCTTCATTTTCATTATATTAAAATTGTCATGAATATAATACCCATCTCCTGAGATTTCCCCACCTTCCCAGAGAGGATTGTGGGTGGGTGAAATGGGTGAATTGTATCACTTACAGAGATAGTTGGGACAAAGGGGTGTGGGAGCATGTGTTTCATTTGGAATATGTTTTATCAAGATACCCAAGTTAATCCGGCTGGACTTTCCCCAGGAGGACATAGGATCAAACTGTTGGGCAATAATGAGATCACCTAAGGTAGAGACATTCAGAGAGAAATGCCCAGTATCAAGTCTTACACATCTTGAGACTTCTAAACATTGGAGGGTTATATGAGAAATCTACACTTGAGGCTGGAAGAAAATGGTCAAGGAAGAGCACACAGAGGAGGGTATGGTTCACCTAAGGAAGGAGAATGTTTTAAGAAGGAAGGAGTATTACCAGCTTTAAATAATGCTGATGGGTAACATAAAGGTTGTGATGATTTAAGGGTCATTAGGAAGGTCACTGTGACTCCTACAAGGATGGTTTAGCAGTGATGGCCGAAAACCAAAATCAGATCCGAAAACTAAAAGCATGTTTTGCTTCTGGAATAAAAGAAAATTTAGATGATTAATAATTTACTGTTGCTGACATAGAAAAGAAGTCCCACGGCTGTCATTTTAACACCTTTTATGTCTTTTGTTTATCTTTAAGAAAAAATAATTGTAGAGCATAGTAGGTTTTAAAACAAAGGAGAATTAATTGATTCTTAGATTGCAGTACACACTTGAGACATATATTTAGAAAGATAATTAGTATGTGAGAAAATCAATTGAACTAAAGCCATCATTTTGAAAGTTAATCATTTTTAAATAGATAAACACATAAAAAAAAAACAAATCAAGAAAAAACAACAAACGAATGGTTGATTGCCCTTTTCCCACATTATACTGCCTTTGTCTACAATCTGTATCATCCATATTGATGAAAGAGTGTTTGGTTGCAGAGTTCAGCTGTGAGAACTGTACTGAAATGGAGAAACACCCTGCTAGCTCTGTTCCTGTTGAGTTACAGGGGGTTCTGTAGGCCTGCAAGTTCACACTTATATACTCAGATGACCTCATGCCTTGTGGGGTTCCTTGTGTTTGTTGAAGAATGACTGTATGGATGGTATAGTAAATGCCACCCCAAAATATGCTTAGTTGACATATTGACTATTTTGAGCTAAAGGCCTTTGAAAAACAACAGATAGAAGAGGGACACCCTGGCTTCTTCCTTTCCTTCCTCATGATAAATGACACAAGAGAGAGCAAATGGAAACAGTGACTATTCATTCCTAGGAGTCTCAATAACCACTCATACCCAAAACCAAATTAATAGGAGTCACAATCCAAAGAACCATAATTAGAATATTTTTCTTTTGCTAATTCTTTCATTTGTAAAAACGAGGAAAAGGAGAAATGTTAACCTTCCTATCTGGACAGAATAGTACAGGCAGACATCCAGGAGGCTGAGATTGTGAGAATTTTACCTCTTGCTGACTTTTTGTCAGTTGCCCTCAATCTCAGCTACAGCTACATTCCTGGAACAGTGGGCATCTCAGTGATGATATCCTGCCCTCACTGGCAGACACAAAAATTTTGCAGAAGCAAAATTTTGCTTCAGCCTTTTCAGGGTGTATGGCTCAGCCTGAGAGTAAAGCTGAAGTAAAATGAACAATAGGAGAATAGTGTAGGTGTGTATAGCCCTCACAGTAAAATACACTCATAAAGTGGATAGGCCTAAGTACCTATATACTAGGCTGAACAAAGAGTAGTAATTGTAAAACAGTAACTGACATGTAGGTGGGGATTAAGGAAATTAAGACTATGATAGCAAGGTCTGTCCATACAGAATTCTCTGGGCCTCACCTCCCCGTCTCTGTTGCTAAGACTGTTTCTTTCATCCTGGAATAGGGAAGGGACTTTTTTCACATGCCAGTTTCATCTCCTATTCTCAGGAAGAAGTGGGGATTTTGCAGTGTTCCTCTTGTATCTGCAGTTTTCAAGTGCTTTTAGCTCAAAATATTCCATTTGCCAAATCAGTGTATTTTTGGATTGGCATATTCTGCTACCTCAATAGAAAATTGTGGTCACCGATCTCATATTTATTTAAAATCTGAAAAGTCTGGTACTCATTCACTTCTGTCAAGTTCAAGGGTATGATAGTTCTACAGTTCCTGAACCAGTCTTGATGACAAAATATTTTCAGACGGCACTTGTACTATTTATTGGTAAAAATAGCAAGATGCCACTGAATCTCCTGCCCATGGACCAAACAGAAATTCAATAAAGTGATAATATAAAGAGCTTGTCATTAAGATTTCTATTAAAGTAATAGCAAAAGACTTTACTTGTTTAAGACATAGGGGACAAGATGTAGGACAAAACAACAGGGAATCTGATAGAATAGGTGGGGTATTTGGATCTTAGTAGTCAGAGACATTACTCAATCAGCAGCCTAAAGATTCCCCATTCTTTCTGGCTCCAACCTGAAACATCCCCAGTTCTCGAGTTCTCCATGATTGGCACGTAGTAGTACACTACTTGTGTCTCCTTTTTTAGGAAACAGAAAGGAGCCAGGTTTATAGTTTGCATGTTGTTGTATTGCAGCCTTATTGTCCACAGCCAAGTCTTGCTTCTCCTGCACTTACTCTACTTTTCTTATGTAAATCTTTTATGTTCGTACAAAGCGTGCTCTTTATAGAAGAATTTGGCATTGGGTTTTATAAAAAATGTGTTCTCTGTGTTGCATAAAAAACACTTTTTCTTCCATTAAACACTTTTCCAAATACTTCATTTAAAGAAGGATAGTATGTTTAATATACATAGACTTTTAAAGTTCTTTATTTTTGCAAATGAGCCATGGTTCTTCCCCCTGCCTTTGGGCTACTGTAAACTTAAATCATTTAAAAGTCCTCAGATATCACACTTACTTAGTACATTTGTTTGGCCAATGGCTGGTGATGATGATATCTATGAAAATACCATAAAGTTTTCTCCCTGAAAGTACAGATTTTTTAAAATTTTAGACTTCCAGCTATAATATTCTACAGTTCAGATTTCTTTTCCCCTAAAATTAGACTGGTGGCAAACATTTATGTGAGTTACTGAGCCTGACATCTAATTAACACAGTCTTTACAGGTTTAATGAGCAGTGATAAATTTCTATCCTTTCTTTGGCACATTTTAATTAGTTGTAATTATGAGTGGAGTGACCTGAAAAGATTGTTGTCCTACAAAATCACAGTAAATTTGCACAATTTATACTTGCAGGGACAGAATGCGTTTTTATGACTTGAAAAAGCAAAAGGTTATTTAAGCCATTTTAGAAGTCACATAAAATCCTTTGTAGAGTGCAGGTAGCTAAAACATTGAACATTCATATTTTAACAACATCAGGCGAGATGCTTCATAAATCACATTTATCACAGATCATTTCTCCAGAGTCAGCCTTTGCAATTTACATAAAGCCTGAACTCAAACAGGTATATGTACATAAGCTGGTTTTTATCTTATCAAGAATGCAAAACTTCTTAAGGTTTAATAAACATTCATTTACTATCAACTTCTAATATCTTGAAGCATAATTAGTAATGCGTTGAGGAACAGAAAAAGATAGAGGTTTGAACTGTGATGTTTGAGAAGTGTCATATATCCATTAGGACTAAAATGAAGAACAAGGTGCATTATGGCCTTGTTTTGTACAGATCATAGTGCAGCAGAAGAGGAGAGCCGACAATGCAGCAAGTGCCAATGTGTGGACGACAACTGGTGCGCGTGGTGGGACGGCCTGCATTGCAACTGAGGAATCAGTGGAGTTTCTGAGAAGTGAAAGTGATTACAGTGATGACATAGAAATAAAAATAACTGGCATTTTCTTTGTGTTTACTAATCACCACATACTATTATAAAATTTTACATATCTTTTAGGTAACTGCTAATTTTTAGGAATAGGAGCACTGGTCAGTTGAGTTTTCCCATTTACAGCAAAGTTGTAGAGACCAAGGAAAATGTAAGATTATATTTAGACTTTCACTCCCTGTGGAATACACTATAAATACAGTACATATCCTGCTGCTTCCACAGGATGGGGAGGAATGGCTCATTTTCTCCTTCTTCTACCCTCTCTAACACAGAGTTTAATGCCAAGTTATTATCATCAGTGACAAGCCTGAACTAGCATGCTGTTTTTTTATAGCTTTCAGCTCCTGCCCTCTCCCCCACACTGTAATCCCCTTTGAACCATCATCTTTAAAAAGGAATCTAGTATCCCATTCATCTTGGGGCAGCTGTATAAACTTCATGTCCTTATAGGCTTTCTTAAGAGAAAGATCATCCAATTATATATCTGCCATTGTCAGTGGGGTGTAAATGTGATGCACCCATGAAACCTCTTCTCCAGTTCTTTCTGTCATCACTTACAAAAGACTCTTGTTTTACTGTAAGATGTTGCAGTGGGCTTTATTTCACAAATATGCTTGCCACATGTCTCTCATTCTGTAAACTCTTCCACACTGGGACCTTGACATTAATCCCATTAGCCCTCATATATATATATATATAATATATATATATATATATATATATATACCTTCACTAGAATGGCAGAGCACGTTGGGAGTGGGTTGTGACTCACTGTAACCCATAGAAAGCAGAGGAAGCAACACTGTATGACTTCTGAGGGTAGGTTAGAAAAGGAAATGCAATGTCTGTCTTACTTGCTGGAACAGTCTTTGGGGTTCTGAGCTAGCATGTAAGGGTTCTGACTACCCTGAGGGCACCATCCCAGAGTCCACGTGGAGGGCTCTGTGCAGAGGTCCTGTGACCACATGCAGAGAGAGGAGTGCCTGGCGGGTCCTCAGCTACTCCAGCTCCAGCCACTGCAGGAATGCAGCTGCATCCAAGACCCTCCTAGACCAAAGCCGTTAACACATGGAAACCACTAACACACAGAAACTGTAAGAGATAATAGCCATTACTTTAAGCCAGAAAGTTCTGGCATGATTTGTTATGCAGCATTAGATGACTAGAAAGGAGTTATTGTATATTTACTATCAAGGTGTGCTCTCCAAGGGTTCCCGGGGTAATTTACATGCTGCAGGGAAATTTTTTCTTTGAGATATGTCTCTCTCTTTCTATATTCTATTACTTCTCAGTATTATTGCCTAATAGAAATCTTCTAAAAGACTGCCTTTAAATGTAAACACAAAAAGGATGACGTAGTTGCACAACTGCTCTCTTGATTCTAGCGCCAATAGGTTCTCAGGGTATTCTGAGAATCAAAGGCTTTCGCAGGCTGATCCCAGCTGGGCACTATAATGTGCTCTGGCTCCTGGCAAGTCGCTTAACATCTGTGGAACATCATTTTCCTCTGCAAAAAGACGATAATCTTACCTATCACACAGGGGTGCTGTATGGTTTGGATAGAGTTGTACTCTGAAAATATAATGTATTGTACTAGAATTTCAAGGTAACACTATAAACACACTTTTCCTTTCCCATTTATGACCATATGGAGTGAGTACTATGAGGACTTGGTTCCTAGTTGTGAAGTCTCCACGACTCAAATTGTCACCTTGCAGCCTGCTGCTACCCTAACCATTTCAGCACTACTGCAAAGGTTGGTTAAATAAAAATCCATGTGTCATCTAGAATTGCGTGCTGTTTTGGCTTCATTTCCCTAACTTTACAGAAATTTTGCAAAGTTTTATGAGGCTTTAATAGTTACAATCAATCTTGAATTTGCAAGAGCATTTCACTGTACTCCTAAGCAGCCTGCATTAGGGAACAGTTTGCTCTGGAAATCTAAGGTCCTGGTTAAGTCTTAGTTAAAATGTGCTCGTAAGAACACACTAATGACTCTTTCTCCCTCGGAAATCGATGTGAATTCCTTGGCTACTGAAAGTGTGTTTCTTTTAATAGAGTCTTGGATTATCTATCTAGAAAAATCTTTTTTAAAAAAGAATTGCAATTAGCCAAATTAGTCCTCATTCAATTTCATAATAATACACATGAATTGTACAGAGAAGAAGTAAATAATGGTTTAGTACAATTTAACCAAGAAATATTTTAATTTCATTTGGTCAATATTAAGGAAGGGAGAATTCATTTATATTTTCATTGTACCTCAAAACTAATTAATTCAAGCGGCAATATCAGACCACTCTTAGCAGTGTTTAAATTGAGCTGATGGTTCTCCCAACCCATGTCCATACAGTAGCTTAAAATAAGACAGAAATGGACATTTATTGTTTAAAAGAGAAATGTAATCTCATGCATTTTGTCATTAAAATATTTATAGTTGCAAAAATGTGAAAATTTTATTCTTTCTACCTAATTTACATTACTCATACTGGCCTGTAAACAATCCATCCCTAGAACAGGGGATTTATAAGGAAATTATACCTTATGTTTAAGGTGAAACTTATGTTTCACCCTTTTGACATTTTAGTGTTTTTAATCCTGATCTTGTGTTTCCATATAGTATGTTTTTTTTTAAATACCAAATCTAAACTTTCTTCATAAGAAGTTTTACAACACAAGTTGAATTCATTCCTATTTATCTAATAAACTGTCAGATTAAAAAATCCGTGGCCCTTTCACTTGTCATTTTGGGGGGTTCTAGAGATTTAATATCTTTTATCATTTAAAAAATTACACAACCCTGTCTTCAGCCTGGCATTCTGTGAGGGCTCACCTGAACTCTCTGTGACAGCTGAAGAAATGGGGGCAGTCTCCTCCCCCCACTGTCTTCAGGTTTCTCCCACCTGGTGCTGCTCTTCCACCATTAAACACCTATAGATGACGGAGCTTCTGCTTCATGGGGCCATGAAATTTTTAGTTAAGATCAAACCCAGGAGGCAGTTCTCTGAAGTGACATTATGTCATGGAAGACTTTCACAGTTGGAGCTGGGACATGGAAGGCAGGATCATGCTGCAAGCTACAAGTGGCCCTCAGGATGACAGAGAAATCCTGCATCTCGAGGAAAACCAAACAGGATTCCTGAACCCCACGCCACCTTCTTCATGCAAACCAACTGCAGGCTCTTCCTTTTTTTCTAATTTTATTTTTATTGTTTATGCTGTTATAGTTGTTCCTGCTTTTTCTCCCTTTTCCCACCTCCACCAAGCCCCACCCTCTCCCCTGAACAAGCCAATCCCCATATTGTTGTCAGTGTCCGTGGGTTGTGCATAAATGTTCTTTGCTTAGTCCCTTAACCATCTCTCATCCCCTCCCCCTTTCCAGCTGTCAGGCTCTTATAACCAAAATGTGTATTCATTACTAAGTGAGTAGAAATCCCAATTTGCATTGAAAACACGCACAATGGCATCATGATCCTATCTAGAACCCCTTTACAAGTCTAAACAAATAACCTAAAGCCCATTGGATAGTTTAGAAAAGTGAGGATGCTGAAGACTGGGTTAGGGGGCAAGAGGATAAAATGAAGGGATTCTTTACCCTGTTGATGGGTAACTGGAATCCGTATAGTAGCTTCCACATGAGGTGTTACTTGTGATAACTCTTAGTGAAGAAAATAATTTGAAACTGGGCTTTTGATGAGAATTTAGAGTTTAATGGTTTCAATATTATGGATTAAGATAACTGAACATGGCAGCACATATCAAAATAGTAATTAAATAAATAAAATTCTACTTTAATTAAACTCATCCTCTTCTGAAAGGTTTTAAATTTTAACATTTTTTAATTAAAGGTTTGATGAACCCTTTATTTTGGAGCTGGTGGTCTTAGCAATACAATAGCTTAAACTCCCAACATATTAGATCTTAAGCAAGCCCTATTTTTATTACCTCCGTAGTTATAAATCATTCTTTGGTTTGCCCCATAAATTTAAGGTCTTGGCTATAGTTTCCCAAGCTCTATTGGTTATGCCATTATAAAACCAAACTCCATAATACTGGAAAATAAAACATTTGCATGAGTGTAAAAATAAAGTTTAAAGATAGATCACATAGTTTGACATGAAATAGGTTCGTAATATATGTGCTTACCAAAGATAGAGAGTGAATTAATGGTGAACTAAAAATGGAATTTAGGACTTCCTGACTACCAGTTACATTTATAGTAAAGAAATCAGCCTTGCCAATTTTATTGACAAGTATTCTGGAAACATTACTTTGAATTTAATCATCTAGAATTTTTGCCACAAGAATATCAAATCTATGAGAATGTACAAACATTTGTCTATTTTAGGCCAGTGTTGGCAGAGAAAGAAGTTGTGACATTGTACTAAATACTGAAGATATTTCTTGGTTCTTCAAAAAATATTTTCTATATTTTAGGATAATTAATTTGAGTAGTAAACTTTTAATATTCAAGGAAAAATAACTAATAACATAATATATGTTACATTGCCTTTTGTGTTATTTGCTATTCCTATGGGCCCTTCTAACCAGTAGTTTTTCTAATCTGTATTCCCAACTAAACTATTAGCTCCAGAATTTAGGGACATTGTATCCTCTAAATCTGGCATGATGCCTGACACTTCCTAAGAATTAAATGACTATTTAATGAATAAAATTACTATGTAGCTATTAGTCTAATCTCTTATAAAAGTATACTCTACTTAATCAAGTTATCTTTTCTGAGGGGTTGGCTTTTCATGACTCTTCGGTTCATCTGTTATGAATATTCATATTTTATTGCTTTCAATCAGGAAATTATTTTAAATTAAATATATTTATTTTTTGGACTTTTCAGAATTTATGTATTCATTTATTAGAAATCTTAAATCTCATCTGCATAAAACTCCTCCCCCCTTTTTTTGTTCTGTTGTTGGGAATAGTCTTAAATGTTTTAGTTACTATAACTTTTATAAAAGAAATGCAAAAAACATTTTTCACTTGCATTTTATGTTGTTTTGAAAAAAATCTATATTTTTTCTTGTATTTTATAATTAAGAAGAGAAGAACTAAATTTTAGGTGTAGGGATATTTTGTGTGAATGCATTAAAATTATAGTACATTTCAAGACAATATTATTGTTGCCATAGACATGAGTTATCTTTGGGGGAAAGCCGACCCAGTTCCTGGCATTTAAAAACAGTACCCCAGTGGATGTCAACTGACTGACCTAGGGCCTTACAAGGAGACAGTATGTGAGGTGGGTCTCACATTACAGCATTAAATCATCATGTTCATAGGATGAGAAATTTGATTTTTTTTCAGTCTCTCCAGGGCGATCTAGCTCTTAGGTACTGACCTGTAGTCATAAGTATCCCAAAAATATAATATAACATTCCAAATAACGATTTTCTTCAAAGAAAACTACTATCCAACCTATATTTTTCCACTTAGCATGGAAAATTATTATTTAAAGTCTCCTTTTGAGGATAAGCAAGGGAAATGAGTTTGGCATTCTTTAAGCCTGTCAATATGATAACCTAATGTAACTTCTGGGGCAAGGTTTGGAAAATTAATGCCTGCACAGCAACTGTGGCCTGCTGCTTGCTAATGTACATACAGCCCAGGCAAGTTATTTTTCTCTTTTTCTCACATTTTTAAATGATTGAAAACAGTAAGAGTAATATTTTATGACACATGAAACTTGTATGAAATTCAAATGTCAGTGTCCATGAATACAGTTTAATGAACACAGCCATATTGGGTCGTTTACACACAGGGTAGGGCAAAGCTGGGTTTACAGCTGTGAGTACACAAAGCACAGTTTATTCTTGTATTATTACTTATTAAGTATTGCATTATGTTCCACATGAACAACTGTAAACCTCCTTTTGCCCAACCCTGTATCGTCCATGGCTGCTTTCTCTACAGTGGCAGAGTTGAGAGGTCCGGACCAGAGATTGCAAGACTCACAAAGCCTAAAACACTCACTATCTGGTCTTCAAAAAGTGGGCTGACATCTCCCCTTGAGTCCTAGAGCCAGGCTTGTCAAACATGATGGGGCTTATAAATTACCTGAGAGCCTTATGAACAATGCAGCTTTAGATTCACCCAACCTGTGCAAAGACCTGAGATCCTGCTTTTCTATGAAAATATGACTTCTGAAGTGGCAAAATTCTAAAAATAGTAGCTTTAAACCCTGACTGCACATTGGATCTTTGTAAAGATACTGACATTTGTTTGTTCCAAAGGTAAATTAAAACATGTTATTGGATGGCCCCCAATAGTCTTCATCCCTTAAGAGCTTCCAGTGATGGGAGATGAGCAGAGGGACCACTGTTGGAGGTTTGAAATACCCTGTCCACAAGGCCACTGCAGTTTAGGAGAATCTGCTGTTTGGATGACTCCCTGAGGCTCACCAGGACTTCTGGTGAGAACAGGGGTGAGGTTCCCAGATAGTCAAATTACAAACAAAGAAACGTCACTAACCCCACACCTGTCCAACTACCAAGAGGAAGCACACACTACCCCGTTCTGATACCTAAGACAGAGTAAATAGTGAGCTTCTGCTGCCTTTCCCCGCCTTGGTCACTATATCTAACAAGTATTTACTTCCCCATGTTCAAGTGCTTTTAGAATCCTCAATTTTATTACCAGATTTGGTGGGTAAAGGAAGAATTAGGATAAGCTTTTTTTTTTCTTGGATAAACAACAAGTATCCAAATATAGTTTATTTTGACTGGATTTTTATTGGTTTTGAAAGCTTTTACACATAGACAATCTTGGTGTAGTATTATTTCTAAAGATGATAGGTCTTATGTATCTAATTCTTATTATTCCCATTTAATTATTAGGGGATTGTAATCATTGACAATTGGGGTAGAATAAAGTAACCTCCTGGTTTCCATGGACTGAAATTACAGGGAGAATGATTACTGAAATGGGAGCAAAATAGAGTACTTCAGTGAAAAGTGAGAATGAGGTGGACTAACACTGTATTTACACTGAAGTTGATGTGTGAAGAGAGATTGACTAACACTGAAAATAAAAGAGGCATATGGTTCCCATGACCCAGAGAGTATTTTCTCCTTACTGTAACCAGCCTCCAAGATGGCATCCAATGACCCTCAACTCCTGGTGTTCTCCTGCTTTTATTGTCCCTCCCAGTGCCCGCATAGGGCTGACTGTGTAGCCAATAAGATATAATAGAACTAAAATGAGTAACTTCTGCAGAAAAGTGGCATATTATTTATACCTGAAGCATTTGTACTGATGAGACAGATAAACTGAAAGATGGGATAAATGTAATTATGTAGTGGTGTCTTATTGTAACAATAAGCATGGAAAATTGAAGTGAATTATGAATGCACTTAATAGCTAAAAAAGAAGTGGAAAAATCACATTACATTGATATACTGCTTTGGTTCTTTGAGAAGTTCCAAGCAGTAGAAAATCAGGCCGATGGAAAACTGTATATCTGCAAAATACTCAAAATGTCTTACAGCAATTTGGAGATATGATCAAAGCAATCTGCTTACTAATAACCCAAGTTACTACTAGGCATATTAGTCATTTTTTATTTGTACAATTAATGCTACACCCTTGTATTTTTCTAGATATGTGCATGTATATATACTTACATATATACCAATGCAAAATGATGATGTTAAAATGTAAAATGCAATAATTTTAAATTTACTTGTGCTTGCCACATCCCAGGCACCTTTTAAATGATTAATAAGCATCATCTCACATGTTCCACACCATTCTGAAGTCTTTGCATAAGAAAACCAAGGGTTGGAGGTTTTCATGACAAACAGTCACTCATAAAGGGGAGAATGGCCTTTAGTAGAAGGCAAAGTGACTCCAGAGTTTGTAACCCAATCAACATGCTGTCTGATTACAAAATATGTAATATATGTGCCCTGTTTTACACTGTTCATATCAAATTATAAATTCATTTAAGTTAAAAGAGAATTATCACATAATCGCAAGTAGTCACTATACTCTTATTATCCTTTATTCTTTTGTTATGTATTTTTAAAGTGGAGCTTTATGAAAATGAAAGTGCCCAATTAATATACATTTCAGCAAATTTAATAATATATTAATTGCATTCAACATTATCTTAGAATTAATGAAAGATCTTAGTTCTGTGAGGACATTAGGTAATGGAAAATGTAGCTTTTTGTTCCCCTTGGTCTTTCTTTTATCTAATAAGTGAGAAAAGCAGTTACACTTGCAAGTTATTTTCACCTGAGTGCTTTTAGCAACTTTGAAAATGCAGTGCAAGTGCTAGAATTTAAATTTCTTACATTACTAATTATTAGGGACTGACCTAAATGAAATTTCAACTTTGAGGTCTAAAGTGTGTTTTTACATTTTCACACATGTACAGTTGGATGCTGCATGTTTGTTTTGCAAGTTTGGTGAAAAATAAAAGTTGGTTTTTATGTTATATAAATTGATAGATAAGCAACTTGAACCTAAGGTAGATGTTAAAAAATACATTTTTAACTTACCTAAAATAGTTCTTTTAACACGAGCAAACAAAAGATACAGAAATTTGTAAAATTGGTTTTACCTTCAAAGAAATGTAATGGAGATTAAAGATATGAATAAGAATGAAATTTAAAACATAGCTTTCCATGAAGAAAACATCCCTGGGTAAAATTAAAATAATGTAAATTTAGAGGTTAATAATATCATTTATGAAAGTCTATGATTTTACAATATTAATTGAATATCGATGACTATATTAGTTCTCTATTACTGGTATAACAAATTACTACAGATTTAGCACTTAAACCAATAAAAATTTATTATTTTACAGTTCTATAAGTTAGAGGTCCAACAGCAGTCCTACCGAGTTAAATCAAGGCACTAGGAAAGCATGTTCCTTTCTGTAGGCTCTAGGAGTGGAGCTTGCCCTTTCCCATTTGTAGCGGGCATCCACGTTCCATGGCTTGTGGCCACCTCCATTTTCAAAGCCATCAGTGTTGCGTTTCTCTCGGTGCTTTGCTTCCGTGGTCACACCTCTCTGACTCTGAATCCCCATGAGCCCCGTCCTTTCCCTTTTGGACACTTGTGATTACATTGCGCCTTGCTACATACAGGCTGCTCTTACTTTACGGCCAGCTGATTAGAAAGTTTAATTCTATTTTCTATCTTAATTCCTCTTTGCCAATAACGTATTTACAGATTCCAAGGGTTGGCATGTGGACACCTTTGGGGACCATAATTCTGCCTACCGCCAAAACTTATTCTTGGTTTTTATTTAAATATTACTATTCTAGATTCTTTTATTCAAGCAAAGTGGCAGTTTTCATACTTTGTCCTGGTGTCATTAATTTTTCTGTTTTATTTTTATGTATCACTGATCCATGAATATTCAAGTAGTGGTATATTTCATGATGTAACGAGGCTGGACAAGTATAGGTTAGTGAATACCACTTAGATGATCTTCAGTGTTTTCCCTTTGCACCTTTACATCAGTTAATTTTGAAAGCATTTTTAACAGTGGACAAGACACGTAAATAAGGAGCATCTCCCAGGATCTTTACTTCAGTGGAGAAGGAGTGGAGATAAATTACAGACCAAGTGTGATGGAAGTGCCTCCATTGGCAAAATGTAGATATGAGTCAGGATCTGAAAGTGGGAAAAATGCATTTTGGGAAAAGAAAGCATAGCATTAAGAGGATTATTTATTTGAATTATTATTTGAACTGGTCTAAGTTAACTTATTGGCTCAATATTTTGTTGTAACCCAAAGGAGAGAAATCATAAATACAAGTAGTAGTGCATGGCCACCCCAGATATTCTGAAAAACTCGGAATGCCAGAGGAGTCTCACTGGCCTCTCCGAGCACTTGTGTGTAAACTAGCAAAAACACAGGCAGATGTGCCTAATGAGATATGCAAAATGATAACTATGTGTGGTCATTGTGTGTTAGGTGGCCTGCCCATCTTCCAGTCTCTTATCTTGTTCCAGCAAAGTTTGTGCATTGGCTTCATTATGGGTAGGGTCATTTGATCTGCCCATCAAGCTGTAGCAAGTCAGAATTTGTCTATAGGTCTGTAGGCAGACCTCAGAATTACCAGGTAACAGGTAACAAAAACGTTTCCCTCCAAATTCTAGCTTTCTGTCCCTCAGCCAGTCCTGTTTCAGGTGGAGGCTTTCAGCTGTCGCTGGTGTCAGGGCCCCACCACACTTTCTGCTGTACCCTGAGCTGCTGCCTTTTGCAGTATACTCCTTCCTCTGACCTGATTAGAATTTATGACTTTGTTGTACCGTAGAAAACTGCAACATTAGATATCTCCCAAGTCCATTCACGTCTGCAGATCAAACAGACAACCAAGTATCACACTCCACTGGTACGTTGCTTGCTGAATAAGCAAGCCTCTTATCAACACATCTTTTCAGAGCAAGAAGCTGTGGAGACAGCAGTCCTGAGAGTGAACAAATCTCTCCAAATAAAGGAAGTTCTGTAAAAATGCTACCTATAATGGGAAAGTTAACCCAAAAGAGTCAAATGTACTCTGGAAAAAACCCAAAGTGTACTCTGGAAAATTAGCAGACTTTAATAGTTTACCTCTGGGCCTTCAGGCAAATGACTAAACAAGAAGACAACATTTCAAAGGAACCACCACAAAAACAAAATTCCATTGACACCTTGCTTTTTAACAGGGTTCAGTGAAGTAAAACGGGGAGTCATACCTTAAAATTGCTCAAGAAAAGAAAACATACACCAAGGACCAAACATCTAGCTACCCAGCTAATTTATATTTATTATATTTATATTTAATATGTATTCATTTAATAGTGATATTTAATAGTAAATATATATTTTAAATTTAATGGTAGCAAAAGAAATAAATCATTAATATACTATACCACAACTATATAAAATATAGGTATATACTACAGTTGGAGTGTGGTATATCATCTTACCTATCAGTTTCTTTTGATATTCTTAAATTAAATAGGGCCATATTTTCCCAAAAATAATTTTGATTTGAGAGCAATGGTTTTAATGGAGAGAAATGCTTATCCATTTTATTTCTGCAATATCTTTTTTATTCATGTCAAGTATTTGTTTATTGGTAACTATAATTGTTCAGTTTACTGAGTACTTGCCACGTACTAGGAACTTTTTAAAGTGTTATGTATACTAATTTGTTTAACCCGTACAACTACTCTCTATCCCATTTGAAAACAAAACAACTCAATAACAAGTGAACAGATCTGAAGCTTAGAGATTATAAGTAACATGTCGGAAATTATAGATTAACTGGTGCCAACGTCTGGATTTGAGTCCATGTGGGCTAATTCTAAAGCTTCCCCATGCTCTGAAATAATATACGTGCTACGTCTGACTCTGCTGTTCTGGTCATTCACTGCACAGTATTATCTCCTGGGAATACTTTGAAAACACATCAGTGCTGTGGTCTAATCACCCAAATTTCTGATACAATTAATTTGAGAAAACTCTGATATTTTTATTTTTTGAAGCCCCCTGGTCATTAGAATATAAATCTGTCCTTTGAGAACTATTGCTCTAGATGCCAACGAATGACGTGAAATAGACTGACAATATGTATAGGTAGGTGACTCCGGAGTTTCAGAGTTTCACATGATGAATTCTGTGAAGTACTTGTGTACGAGGACAAGTGAATCAAGTTATAATTAGTTTAATTAGCACTTGTGCAATCTTTCAAAGCTTTACTGCTAACTACCTTTGAGTCCAAAAGGGCCAAATTCTTGTTTTAGCTAAGAACATAAAGGAAATCACTGGCTGCAAACCTCTTAGTGATTAAGATCTTAGCCTGTCAATCCTTTGAGGTAATTAGATTTTATTCATGCATTCAGTTTTGCTTTCCAAATAAAATAACAATAATGTTGAATTATATGAAGACAAATGTGGGAGTAAAATTACAAATAAATAGGTGAAAATAATGTCTACCTTTTTAGATAGGTTAAAAGCAGGAAGAGGATGTGATTAGCATAAAAACACAAATCTTAGATCATCTCGGTCACTCACTTGAGATTTGAGAATTTATTTTCACACCTCCTTTAGCCCTGTTTATCCCTGGAAATAGGCCCCATTCTTAAGTCTTTTTCATAGGAATATAATTTGCTTGTAGAGTTTCTTTAGTTCCTTACTCTATGTTGGTAACTAAATGGGGCTTTGCCATGATAAAACCATTTTTTCCTCTCCTGCTCTCACTAACAATCTGTGTGTACAATTTATAAGACTCATTTCCTTTACAATCAATAAGTACTGCACTGTACTGTGCTGAGTATTTTTATAGCCTTAGCAGTGTAAATGATTATTTGCCATTTTGAAGATCTTCTTTGCTTTGTCTATTTTATGGATTTATTAAAATGTAATATATATATAATTATACATATATTATATATAGATAATATATAATTATATATATTTACATATATATACAATATATATATAATATATATATATATTATCTTGAGCAGTTATGGCTCTACCCAAAAATATAAGAAATTGTTTTACTGGATTGCCATCTGAAAATTCTGCCTCTAAGTACTTTTATACCAAAATTTTCTTTAAAAGCATGGTTATGATCATGCTCCTTACATGCCCAGAGAGAGACAGAGAGAAAGAGACAGAGAGTGAGCATAGCAAGAACTAAGCAATGTATGCTGAATACAGTTGCCACATTTGCAACTATCTTTAATGCATTTTCTTTTCTTTGCCACATGTATTTATAAACAAGCCAAGCAAAAGAATATTTAATATTTTAAAATAGATCTAGCATTCTCTTGTGCCTATGCATTAGTTCATGACTTGAAATACCCTTCTAGTTCTCTACCTATCTATCCACTTGTTCAAATGTTATGTATTTGATTAAGCCTTCTTGGATCATAAAAGGGTATTTCTCTCTTTTGATGTACCCACAAAGTCTTGCTTATGTATTAATTATTGTGCATATATATTATATTACTGCTTCCTTCACTAAATTTTATGCCCTCTTGAAGCACAGCATTATGCATTACTCATCTTGAATTTGTCGTACAGGATGAGACACTTGAAATGCCTATTCCACTCATTTCGCTTAAATTTACAAACCACATTCAGAAGCATTATAGTTTTTAAGCTGTGTTACTTAGGTATGTAACAAATATGTACCATAAGGTTGGTACATATAAAATGTTAGTGTGTATTAAAATTACCTTATGTCATCAGTGTAATGTATGACAGAATGGCTCCTGATATTTAAAACATTTCATGTATACATTAAGTGTGAGCTCCTATTAGAGAAGAGATATATTTTTATATAATATATAATACCACTATATTTTAGCTTAGGTTCAATTATTAGTTATTCACTGACTTTTAATTTATGACCATCTATTTAAAAGAATATATAAATAGTAGTCTCTTAAATCTTAGGAATGGATTGCAGAAACAACTGTGAATTTTAACTATGAATTCTTTTCAACTACAAAATAAGTAAACATGCTTTTTTACATCAAAATGAAAATTGTTGCCATAGGAAAACCAATAAAATGCTGATTACAAATGACATAACTGAGATTGGCAAAGTCTAAACCATAAGAATGATTCATTTAAAGAGGGATTTTTACAAACCTTTCCAAATGATGAGGAATAAGAGGTTTTCCTTGATAATTTCTTTTGTGTTACCAACTAGATTATGTTTCCATGAAATGTTACTGTCAAGGAAAAGAGGACAAAACACTGAATGATTAGTGGTATAGGCATTTTTATCTTCCAAAAGAGAGAATATTCTGATAAGAAAACATATAAATTTAAAGTGCCCTTTCCCCCTATGGAAACTTGAGAGTTGAGAATGATTTGTGTGTTATGGAGAATCTCTCTCTATACAGTGGCACTTCATATTTTATATTGATGATACCCAAAATGGATATATCTACTCCTACTCTAATATGTACTTTTTAGAATCTCTGTAGAATATTGTTGGGAAAAATATTATCTGCTGACAGAGTAAATATATTTCTAGGGATACTATCAATGGTCTCCATTTATTTCACATTTCACACTGACACTTAATGATATTGAATCTATAGAAAAGTGCAAGTGGCCAGTGGGTGCCTCAGTAGTTTAGACCAGCTTCTGATAGTCTCATCAACTACCTGAAGCATTTCTGTCTTTTGATGCTTCTGGATAGGCACACTGGCTTCTAATAACCCAACAGAGCTCTGCATGCTGCTTTGAGTTAGAATCTAGACAGGGTTTTGCAAGGAAAAAGAAATCATGTACACCGTTTAGGGAAATACCTGAGAGATAGTAAGAGCTGAGTAAATGGCAGCTTCTGTTATGACTTCTGTTTTTATTTCCATTGGTATTCCTATTGAATTGATGGTGAGAAAAGAGTCCTGGAGAACAGTCTCCAACTCCTGGCCTTGTCACCACTTACACAAGACTACAACTGACCGTGCCTTCATCAAAGGTCACCTGACGCGTGAGAAGTGTTAATACTTGGTGGTGCCAAGTGAATGTGGGCTCCCTACGAGATCAATCGGAAGGAAATGGCTCTGTGAAGATGCGATTTATCAATTACTTCTATCGTTTTTTAGAATTATGCATTATTTAACTATTTTATGAAAGATACTCTTTGCATTAAAATTTTTAAAATATAACAAGTCAATGACTTAGACTGTTTATGAGTAAATTAGTTTGTATTCAGTGCAGTTCTTGATATAGTACCCATAATGTCAACCTACTTCTCATATTTTTAGCTGAATATTTTTCTGGTAATGAAAATACTTTAAGCTAGGGTGACCAAACATCTTATTTTTTGCCTACACCAGTCTTGGTTTAATCCTGTCAACATACTGTTCTGTATGGATCAGTATTGTTCTGGATCATCGACTGCTTTAAATTGAAGTGTTATTTAAAATACCTTAAATGAAGCCATAAATATTTTTAGTAGACCACCACTGGTTCTTATAACTTCTGCCTTGATCTCATCTAGTCGTGATATGTAAAATGCATGCAAAGGGTGCTTTTGTTTTAAAACATGATTAACACTTTAAGGTCAAAGATGAATAGTAAAAAACCCTCTTTCCCATAACTTTCTAGACAGAATATTAGCCACAGCCCCCCTTTAAGGACACTCTCTGAATAGATAAATCTTGCTTAGGCACCAGGAGCTGGGGGGCAGTTAATTTCTTCTGGTCTATAGGGTTGGAGAGAGAAGTGTCGAGTCAGGATGCCTCTGTAGCCACTGGTCTAGTGGCTGATGCTATGGCCTGTGAGGTATATCACACTGCAGGCAACCAGCCATTTGGCTCAGATGTACAAGTGGCGAATCTTTGGATGAGTGTTTGTGAAATACATGCATGAAATAGACACTCAGCAGCCCTGCTATGGAGACTATGCTGAATGTTCTTGCTACAGGGATTTTAAGTTTTATTTTTGGGATATTAATTTGTAGCTACTTATGGTTTAAATTTTTGTATATTTCATTTTTTTGATTTTATAAATGGTTTATTTTTTCTATTTTTCACCCTTTAAAAATATTTTATTATGATAAAGTATATGCAATACTTATCATTTTAACCACATTCATTCATGAGTGCATTCATTCATGAGTGTCATTCAAATTACAAACTTCTTAATCTCCCTGAAGTTCAGGAGTTCTGAAAACTACCTACTATCCAACCTCATTTCTATCACGTCAAACTCTCGGCTCCAGCCGTTTTGTTATTTTTTCATGTATCCTTTTTACTCCAGCATTTGAATGATTCAGTGGCCTTAAATACATTCACAATGTTGTGTAACCATCACCAATATATTCAAAACTTTTTTTTCTTATGTCAGTATTTTTTTATTTTAGTTGTAGTTCAAGTACAATTTTGTCTTTTACTCCCATCCCAACCTACCCCCTCAGTGCTCCCCACCTCCCTCCCATTTCCACCCCCCTTAGTTGTATATTTCAAAAACAAAGCAAAAATAAATATTATGTGCTGGGTTTAAGTTCTTAAAGAAAGGTGATGACAAATGTGGAATGGGTCCAAACCTTGATATTTATCATCTGCCCTGAGGGTTATGGTGGTATTCTTACTAGATGAAAATCAGACAGCCAAATCTGGTGGCAAACATCACTATCTACTTCAAAATTTAGTAAATATTTCAAAAAGACTGTGCTGGACATGATGACTTAATACCTGTAGGTATAGAAAGAATTTGCTCATTACTGATGGAATATGAATCTTTATTTACATCAAATAACTTCTTCAAATTAATTTTACTCATCTAAAATTCCAGTTTTCTTACGCTGAGATTAAAATCACAAAATTAGCTATTAATACATTGCCTCCATTAACATTTGAACTTTGCAAATATTGCAGATATGTTAGATCTAATAGGTCTGATTAGATGGTTCAAATTGAAAATCAGTAAGTTAATTTCAGAAGTTTTTATTGATTTTATTTATTATCAAACTGGCAACCCTTTGCTTCATAGGCCCGTGCTCAATCCACTGAGCTACACCAGCCAGGGCCAGTTTTTGTTTCTAATAAAACAACTTTTGGCTTATATGATATATAAAATATATATACATACTTTTGTTGATTTTGAGAGAGGGGGAGAGAGAGAAATGAGAAGAGAAAGAAAGGGGAAGAGAGAGAAACATTGATTTGTGGTCCCACTTACTTCTGTATTCATTGTTTGATTGTATGTGCTCTGGTGGAAGATTGGACCTGCAACCTTGGCATATTGGGACAATGCTCTAACCAACTGAGCTACCCAGCCAGGGCTGAAATATATTTTTAAAGGTAATTATGTTGATTGTAATCCAAGTGGTTAGGAACTTCGATGGAAGCACCCTAAACAAGCCGGAGATGTTCACTCCAAGCACTCACTCACCTTGATGTGGCTCCACAGGTTTCTGCCGTGCACTGCACACTCGCCTGCCCCTTGCTTGTTTTCCTTTACCATCTTGGTTAACACATAGTTCACGTACTAGACAGCTCCCCCACTGCAAATGTGCAATCCAGGAGTTTTCAGTGTATTCACATACCTTTTCATGATTTTCTCTCTTCTTTCTCCTGCTCTTTTATTAGGCTCCCTCTGACCTACTTCTCAACTGAAATGAAGTTTTATTAGAAAGATAATGATATGAAATGACCTAGTATTGCTATTGGTAAAATGCCACAAAGAACCAGCCCTAACTGAGCTGTACTGTGTTACGCTGGTGGCTGTTATCACTTCCCTTTATTAAAACTTATATAGGCGATGGAATAGGAGTAATAAAAACATGCCTTGAGTACAATAAGAAAATAACAGTGGATACATTTGTCTCCAGTAGACTTCTCATCCAAATTAAAAGTACTGAAGGGAAAAGTACTGAAGTTCGGAGTCCCGTTATATGTTCAGTAGTGGTGATTGTTATGAAACTAAAATTCATAAATGCCTGCTCTGAATTCACCTACCACAGTAGGTGAAGTAGATAGTACAGACTAACAGCAGTTGAGGTTTTTATGTGTTCCTGCCCAGTGTGGGAGTGTATATAAGGTGGGAGGGCCTAAGTCAGGTGCACTACTCATGGAACCACATGAAACAAATCAAAAGGAATGCCTATGTCATATGAATTCATAATTTATAGGCTGTTGATAATTTCTAACACATTAACATGTGCTACTTCAACCTGCATATTTGAACATACTAGTACATACCCATACTAAAGGACTTTTAACAGTTTTGTAGCCCAAGCATTCATTTTACTCTATTTTGTGTTGTCTCTAAATCTAATTTGCAAGTCTTGAATAAATTAATGTCATCTTAATGTCTACTGCACATCAATCATACATTTTATCATGAAGAAACCCAAGGAGAAGTAAATTTCTATGATTGGAAGTTACAAGACTTATGTTTTTACATGTAATCATCTAGAACTGAATTTTAGTTATGGAGTTAGCCTACTTCCAACAGGAGCTTTTATTGTTCACTAGAATGATGGAGAGTTAAGTTGTTAGAGAGATTAAATCTACCAGACATATTAATGGTACATTTTATTTTCTGTCACACAGGGTTTTTCCAATAGTAAAAAGTTCAATTTAAACATTTTTCATAAGGTTTATTTGTGAGATAAATTTTGTATAACATGGGAAAACAAAGATATGGAAGCATCATTATTAGAAATCTAAATGGTCCCTCTAAAAAAGAAAAACCTATTAAATTGTATCTTCAAATATATGGAACTAATTCTGTGGGGAAAAATAAACTAAACAGTGTCAGAATACATTTCAATAGCATTTTATAATATGTCTGCTAAACTAATAATCAGTATAAATTCATGATTATCTCTGCTGACTCTAAATTAAAATATCAACCCAATAATAATTTTCTTTTTAAAACTTTTTAAAAGTTTAATTGTTGTCCAAGTATAGTTTTCTGCCTTTTACTCCCATCAGAACATCCAGTCTGTAAATATCCAGTCTGAATGTTTAAGCTTTTAGCTCTCCTTTGAAATTTGGCTCAGAAATCTGGGATAGTGGGACAGATTAAACCTCATTTTGTTGATGCTACTCTAGATAATAAAACAGCAGTCTCACACTATATATTTAGCATTCCTCTGACTTATTTTTCATTTATCCTGTTATCAAAAATATATAATTGGTAGTTACTTTAATAAAACTCCCATTGCACTTCGACACCCTACAGAAGGAATAAAAAGGGAAAAGGCACATCTGTGGTTCTGTTTTGCTCATTTGTTTTGCTCATTGGGTTCCACTTATAAGCAAGATCACATGGTACTTGCCTTTTGCTGCCTGGCTTATTTCATGTAGCATAATACTCTTTTGCAATTGAGCAGCAGTAAAAAAACTAAGAGTTAGGATTTTACTAATGTAAATGGAGTTTTATTATAATGCTATCTTTGAAACAGAGCGACTATTTGCATACTTTATTCAGAAATGTATTCTTTCAAAGGAAGAAACATGTTCCAACTTAAAAAAAAATGCATGTATAGGGAATTCCAAGGTTGGTAATCTAAAAGTTTCTGAAATCTATAAGGAAAATATGTCCAGAGCAGTTTACTTGTAAGTTTCAATCTGCTTTTCATTGCGTAAACTCTGTAGAGAGTTGTTTGTTCACTCTCATTCCTTAATGTGCAACCAGTGTGGTTTTTGCAAACCTTTCCGCGGAGTATAGAATCCCCATTTTCAACTTCTTCTCATTGTGTACTGAAGAAACGTGACTTCAGACATGATAAAACCTGTCATTTCACAAGATTAAGAGAGAAGAGAAAAGCCAGTTGAATATGAACATCCACATGGGCACAAAAGTACAGAGAATCTTCTCTTTTCAAATACTTCCTTCTCTTCTCTTCTTGACGGAAATCTTTGATGGCAGGGCATGCCACTATCTCACTGTGATTACTGCTTTTTATTATTTTATTACAGTATCACAATAGGAGTGATCAGATAACCAAAAGTTATTGTGCCTCTGCGTAACCAAAATTTCATCCTGCTATTGCTTTCATCCTGGAAAAAGGAATAAAATTAGTTTCCAAAAAATTATTTTCCGGCATCTTCTCTAGCAATAAAAGGAGTTGTGAAATAGATATAGGTTAAGATGAAAAGGATAAAAACTAGTTCTATCACTAAGTAACTCATCCCTTCAAAATCTATGAAGGTTTTATAAGCAGAGAGGAAGGAAAATAATGGATATAAAATGTGTTGTGATCTAGAGCCATAATAATAGACTCCAGTGAATAACACAAGTGAGTTAGGCTTGACCCAGTGTAGAATTACATTGTTTAATCTAAATCAGTCACAGTAACATAAAAACAAGGCTTTTGGCAGCCTGCTGTGTATCTTTCAGGCCTACTAGTTAGCCTAAAAGACATTTTGTGTATAAACGATGTGAAGAAAGAC
Source organism: Carollia perspicillata (assembly GCA_004027735.1). Taxonomy (NCBI): domain Eukaryota; kingdom Metazoa; phylum Chordata; class Mammalia; order Chiroptera; family Phyllostomidae; genus Carollia; species Carollia perspicillata. Next base: position 28,086 of record PVKM010014527.1, read on the forward strand.
TGCAGCCCTCACATTCATAGGAAAAGCAAACACAGGAAGGATGTGTGTCCTAGTGATGAGGCAGGGGTGGAGGAGGGAGACTTTTCTCTAATGGAGTTCACCTCCCGGCTTGCCTTGAATAGGTTCTCGAGGTTCTTCAGAAATGGAACATCCATGGTACCCTGTTACTAGGCATTGTGAGTCCATCACTAGTTGTACCAAAAAAAAAAAAAAAACCCAAAAACAAACACCTTGACCTGATCAAACCAGAGCAGTGCTCCTCTTTCCTAGCAATGATAACCAATACTGGGTGATTTAATTTCTCTTCTGATTAGCAACCTGAAAACCTTAATAGCCAATATGTCTGCATTTCTCTCCTACCAAAATGAGTTGAGCTCTGATGGAGAGTGTGTAAACTTACTCAATAACCACTTTCAAATACTATCTATAACTTTAATAATTTAAAATCATGGTTGGGAAATTATTCTTAACTATAACCCCACTCCCCAAATGCTTGAGGACGTTTTGTGCATGGAGTCGTCTGCAGGCTTGTCGGTCACTTATGGATCTTTCTGTGCCATCACAACTTTTTTACAATTCAGATACCCACAGAAATAAAGTTCATGTTTTAAACAAAGTTGGGGGAGACCTTAGCAAGCCAGGCTTCTTAGGAGAATTGAAAGTGCCTGCCTTTTTAATAAAATAAGGAGGAGGACTATTTGAGGGGAAAATGTTTCAATTAATATTGCCATTGAGGAGGAACAATGAGATCCTTTCACACAAGTAGCACTAGATCTGAATTACTTATGCTGGGTAATTTTACCCACGCATGTCGAGTTCCCACAGAGAAAGAGGATCTTCACACTT
>PVKM010014528.1:0-28919 GCA_004027735.1 Carollia perspicillata
GAATGGATTCATTTTCTTAAAGCAGAAATTCATACAGAAGGGTAGTGACAGATAAGGCTGGGAACACACTTTGGGACCAGTGGAGGCACTTGAAAGGAAGAGGAGTGGAGTCACTGAGAGTCTCCGGGTAGACAAAGGCCTTAATAGTATTTTGGAAATGTTGTTAGCAGGCAGTGTGGGCAGAGAGAGGAAAGGTGCGTAAGGATGAAAAAAAAGCTAGACACGCTGGTCTGCCTACACGCGCTGAGAGCCTAGGCCAATGTGTTGGTAGGAGATTAACGAAGATAAGAGAGAGTTCGAGAGCAAAATTCATTTTGCATAAGACAAAACTATATCAAGCTACGATATGCCAAGTGAAAACATTAACAAGGCATAACCCCACCAAATCCTTGGTGACATGGAGATAGACGGCCTCGTCGACGGATAATTATAGAAGGAGGTGCAAGTAGAGGGACAGGTGTAAGGGGTGCCACAGGAGCCGGAGGGGGGGCATGTTGGAGAGGCTTGGGAACGTAGGAGAGCGTCCAGGGCCAGAGGACACCGGAGTCGTGCCATACAGATAAGTACATTAGGTCCCCGCGGCTGCTGTGACCCACTACCACAAACCGGGCTGTTCGAAAAAGGAGAAATTTATTCTCGCACAGTCCTAAATGCCAGAGGTGTGAAATCTAAACGTCAGCAGTGCCACACTCCCTCCCAAAGGCTCCAGGGAAAGATCCCGCCTTGCTTCCTTCCGTTTATGGTGCTCCAAGCATCTCTTGGCTTGTGGCAGAATACATAATTCCTACCCCCCCCATGTTCACATGCCTTCTCCTGTGTGTCCTCCACCCGCCCCCTCTGTGTCTTCTCCTCTTCTTATGAGGACACTTGCCATTGGATTTTTAAGGCCCACCCAGTCAACCCAAGATCTTTAATTATGCCTGCAAAGACCCTTCGCCCAAATAAGGTCACATTCACAGGTACCAACCCGGGGGTAAGACTTGGACAAATCTTTTGGTGGCAACAAATCAACATACTACAATGAATAAGAGTGACGGTCTGGCAAAGAGCAGGTGACAGCATCCCAACATGAGCACAAGTGTGACGGAAACAATATCAAGAAGAACTAGGAACGACAGGAACGTGGAGAAAAGAACACAGGGAAATAAGGAGAAAGCGACTACATTGTGCTAAGGCTCACAAAGCACTCACATATACCTATATTTCATTTGAGCTCCCCAATACCCTTTAAGGTAGCAATAGGGTTAGACAAATTTTATTCATAAAGATACAGAGGCAGAAAGATTCAACTACTTGTCCAGACACACACACACACACACACACACACACACACACGAAGTGGCTGCACTGAGATTTGACCGTAAGACTGGCAATGCAAAATTGTGTCTGTTTTACCATATACTGCTGCAACATCCCTCTTACGCTGTTACAAATTAAGATGAATCATGAGTCAAGTTAATCATGAGCAATCATGTATGATATTTTACACCAGCATCATTATTCCTGTATGACACCTGGGGAACACACGGCAACTATCCCTCTTTGGAAAACAGTAGGTTTCACTTAAGGTCGGAAGGGAATCCTAGGAAAGAACTCCAGGAAGCAGGCTCCCAGTGCTTGTGATCACATGACCCAGAGCCTGGCAGGGAGAGCATTTATTAGGAAGACAAAAAGAGAAAGCCTGTGACAGCACCTGGGGTGCCCAGGTCACACAGAATGCCCCAGATACAATCTGCCCCCTTCCCCAGGCCAGGGCACACGGAGTCGGAGACAGGAGATAAACTGTGGCCGTTATGCCCAGACACTTTCCATGTCAGCACGGCGAGGCTGGATATGCAAAGCCAGGCCAACTGGGGCCGGTGAAATAATGAGTGCTTAATACGAAGGCTCTAATGATTCACTTCACAGCCTCTAAACACTGAAAGTTGTTACTGAAGCAATGCTACTTCTGCCCGTTGATCTTTTTTTCTTTGTGATTTACAGCACAAGAAAATTAGCAGCTGTGGAGTGACAAATAAAAGTGTGGCTGAGGTTTCATTACTATATTATCATTCAGTCCCAGAACCTGATTGCCCTGCTTAAAGAAAGCTGAGACAGACACGTGACCTTGCAACCTGTCGGCCATCATGCTGCAGCATTGGAGACCACAGCTGAACACCACATGCATCTTGCTCTTTTGTTCCCTGAGCCCCTGGGAGTGGGAAGATGTTGCAGCAGGGGGGAGGGGGGAGGGGCAGGCAGCCCTTTAGTATGGTCAGCAGTCCTTTCCACAAGAGACGTGATCACCGTTCGTAATTCCTTTTCAAAGAAGCACATATGATCTAGGAATACCTGCTACAAATGAATAAATCAAATGCATAAACACGTCCTTATTTTGTGTCCAGTGTGAAATGAAAGGATCACTGAATAAGTGAAGGGCAGTCCAGAACCCTGGCCACTACGCCAGGCTGGGAAACAGCAGCTGGGACTGGGTCGAGGGCTGACCCTCAAAGGGACACCCCCCCAAACAGCGATGTGCTGCCTGCGCCTAACACTGGAGTCACCAGCAGAGAGTTCCAAACCCCAGACCAGCCACGCCCAGACCATTTCCACAGGAACTTCTGGGCTGGGACCTTGCAGGGGGATTTTTGAAAACTCCCCTGTCATTCCAACGTGAAGCCAAAGTTGAGGATCTTTGCTTTAAACCAAACAAACAAACAGAACGGAACACTGGAATACCTCATCATCCCCAGACATCTTTTTTCTTTCTGGACTGGAGTCCAGAGGCAGGGAGTATAATATCTTAGCTGTGCTCTGTGCGTGCACTACAGCTTTCCAAACCCATCACTAATGGTCATGAGCGGCAACTGCTGCTCGGCCAAGTACTTCAGTCTGCTACTGCCTCCTGCCCGCTCCTTCAGCTCCTGTAAAACACCTTCTTCTGTTCAAGGACCAGTTGAGGACTTGAGCGATAATCATGCTGCCACTGCCATTCTTGTTACTGATGCTATCTAGCCTTTAGTGAGCCCAAATCATGTATCGGGCGTTGTCCTGAGCTCTTTACGAGGTACGAACTGAGTCTTCATTTTCAGGTTAAATAATTATTTCATTTCCTTAGTACATAGAGAGTCAATTTGTGCAGCCAGGCAGAGGAAGGATGACTTATGTTTCCAACTGGGAGTAATCACCTATTTTTATAATAATAGAGCCCATTGATTTGATTGGCTCTCAGTAAGAAATCAGACAGACATAGAATCACTTTTTCTGTTTGTCTCAGGATGCTTTGAGATAGCAACAGCTCTTTTCATAGTACAGAGCCTCAGGGAGATCTGGAGGGAATTTCGGAGTGCAGGGTTCTCAAGGTTTCCTTGTTCGCCACACAGTGTACAATGTCATGGGAACCCTAGGATTGCAGGTCTGCTCCTTCTCCAGCTGGGATGTCAATGTCGGCCAGGAAAAGCCGCTACTACCACAGTGTAAAGCCAACTGGGCCAGCCACTTGCCAGGAGTGTGAACGCAACTTATAAAAGAGACAGTCAGGCAGAGAGTTGCGACAACATTTTGAAATGTTATCATGATGTCTGCTTAGAAAAAGAGGATAAAGAAACTCAGGTGTCGAGAGGTAGGTGGGCTCCTCAAGGTAACGCAGTTAGTAAGTGGCCGAGCCAGTTCTGAACCCAGGTGGTCGGTGTCCGGAGCCTGTGTGTTTAACAGCTGCTACTGCCTCTCTCTCTCTAATCTGCTCTGGGTATTCCAGCCCACTCTGAGCTCTCTTTCCTAATGAACTTACATTCACTAAGTCAAAACCAAGTGACATAACAGCTTATTTTTGTAATTCATTGTTTGCTTCCAGTGTGATTGTGCCTCTACAGCTAGATGGACTCCCCAAACACAAAGTTGAGGGGTTCACACACAATTCATGTCACTCCTGAGATCACGGGTGGTGGATGTATTTTTCCTTATCTGAATTAATCACATTGAAATGAAAGGTTTTGTAGTTCTAGGAATCTTCTAGAAAAGCTCCATGCAATCCTGTTTATGTACTACGAAATGAAAGGGTTTGTTTTGGTTTTTGATTTTTTTTTTACAAAAATCAAGATTCCCTTAATTAAATAAAACTCTAATAAACTACATATTAGTTAACTCTAGAAAGTTCACATAGCCCTGATCTTGGACTAATTAATTCATCCCTCAAATCTTATTTTCCTAATCAGTAAAGTTATGGTTTCTACCCTATCCCCATGGTTATGGGAATAAAATAAAATACTGTATGTAAAATCCTTAGCATACTGCTTGTGCTTAATAAGAGCTCAATAAATGTTAGGTATTTAAAAGCTGGTTTTGGCTAAAGTATAAAAAACCAACAGTATAGTGACAAAAAATAGCAAAGGGTATTGTTTCTTTAGAGCTGTTAAACATATATTTTAAGAGTTATTCAAGCAAACATTCTTCATATATTTTAATTAAGCAAAAGCAAAATACAGTCCAGAGTAAATGTAAGTCTGGGTATGGGCATCTGTACATGGATGTGGGTTTATACACGTCACCGTGCCTTCATGTTTTGAAGCCCCCACTGCTCCAATGATAAAAGAATATAAAAAAGAAAAGTCAGTCTAGGTCAAAAATAAACAAAATCGCTGCAGGTTATAAATGCAGCTGAGCTGCACACTCAAAGCAGGTAGGGATGGAGAAACACTTACACCTCAGAGTGTAACAGAGACTGAAGGTGTCCCACAGCCATGGCAGATTCGAGCTGGTCTCATGGCGTGAAACCAAGGGAGTGAGGAAAGCTGGACAGGTCCTGGCTTATAAAAGAAAGCATTAAAGAAAACTACTGTGTAGAAGATATAAAACTTAACATCAAAAGAGGCAGGAGTGACAAGACAACCAAATTGTTGGTCTGTTTGGTGATTAGATCGAGGGTATCGAGGGGCAGAGAGACCCGAACGTGAATATCAGGTCTGGTCAGGAACGTGGGGCATAGGTGGGGGGCTCTCGGTCGGAAGCAATCCCAAAGTCATGAGGTAAGAAGGGTGAATACAGAATGAAAGAGAATGGGAGGGAAAACCATCCCACTCAAAATCAAACCTTTTCAGACCTATAGCCCCAAATTCTAAAACCTCGAGGAAAAGTAGTGCCAAGACAGAATGGCACAAATCCAAACCCATAAAACAGAAATTCACTCTTTCACGCTTAAGTTAATATGTTTAGATGCTTAAAGACATGAAAAAAAAAGCCCCATAAAAAACCCAAGAAACTAAGAAGCTAAATAATGAAATAAGAACAAGTGTCAATGAAGAAGAACCAATAATAAATTTTGTAAATAAAGCATAAAGTACTGAAATTAAAAGAACAATAGCTGGAATAAACTTTATACCAGACAAACTCAAAGGGATAATTAATGAATGGTACCCAGAAGTCAGCACAGAGATTTAAAAAATAAATAAGAGATACGGAGCCAGACTGGGAGATTCCGACCTAAATCTAATAGGACTTCCAGAGAAACAGGACTGAAGAAATGGCAAAGAAATAATACTCAAAGAAAACAAATGGCTGATTTTGAGAATAAAAGAAAACATGAGCTCTCTAATAGGAAATGCATACTGAGTGCTAAGAAAATAACTAAATAAATCAACTTCACTCCTAGTCAATAGTGAGAGTACAGAATGAGGACAGAAAGAAAAGACGGATTATCAACAAGAAAAAAAAATTAGACTCATAGGAAACCGCTCAGCTATTCTGGAAGACAATATCTTTGAAATACAAGGAAAAATACACACACACACACACACACACACACACACACACACACACACATGCAGCTGCTTAACAACGGGGGCACATTTTGAGAGCTGTGTTGTTACCAATGTGTTATCATGGGGAGACCATCAATATGTTATCATGGGGAGTGCACTTACACAAACCCGGATGGTACCACCCACTACACACCTGGGCTGTATGGTGTGGTCACTGCTCCAAGCCTGTGCGGTATGTTACTATACAAACAACACAAGATGACAGTAAGCACAAGAGAAAACAATGTAATCAAGAGACTGTGTAAACCCAAGATGTAGGAGGCTGCTGTCAGCGTAATATGGCATACTGTTTTACAGTAAACTCGTCTTTGTAAGTATAAAAATAAGCTCCAAAATAATGATGAAAAGCATAGCACATATATAAGCCAGTAGCATAGTCATTTATTGTCATCACTGAGTATTATGTGCGGTACATAGTTGTATGTGCTGCACTTTTGTAAAACTGGCAGCACAGTAGGTGTGTTTACACCAGCATTGCAAATACATGACTGGTGCGTCATGCTATGGTGCTACCACGGCTATGACGTCACTAGGTGATAGGAATATTTCAGCTCCACTATAATTTTAAGGAACCAATGCCACACATGCAGTCCGTGGTTGACCAAAATGTCATTATGCAGTGCATGACTGTAATATATACACTGTGTTAGACCTTACATGTTCATTACCTTTCCTCTTTGGCAGGGTGGCACAAACATACCAGGTGCTAGAGACCGCTGGAATCTTTCTTCCAGGCCACCTTGTCTGTTCCCCACCCCTCGCTGGCAGGATGTGTCAGCATGTCTAGCATGTGGGCATTTAGTCCCCAAGTGAGCACTTTTGGTAGTGAGACCCCACAACTGCATGAGGTAACTCACCCCTTCTGTGAGTGCTGACACCCCTTAAACCAACAAGACCCCTAGTCCCTAAAATGGGTCAAATCCGAAAACAAACCACTTAGGAGGAAAGATGAATCTGTGGCTAAGGGCATAGGAAGTATGGAAGACAACGACTATGTTTAGTGTGAGATATGTACGCAGGTTGAAGGATGGTTTTAGGGCATTAGTATAATACAAAAAGTCATTACCTGGGACTGTTCTGTGGCTCATTTAAAACTTGTTGGAAGATGTGGTGTTGATGGCATGAGCTTCATGTAGGAGAGAGGGAGCTGATACTTGTGCCTGGGAGGCTGGCTAACCCAGAGAGGGCAGGAAAAAAAGACACTGGGTAACTTAGGAGGAGCGGAGAAGAATCAGTGACGTTCAAATATGGGGGTGGAAAGCCTACAAGGCGCATTGACGTTAGAAGGCGCCCTAAAGATGAATAATGGTGAGCTAGCCTCAGCGAGACAAGTCCATCATTGCACTGTGGTTGAAAGGAAACTGTTCCTGTTCCTTTCAGCTGTATGATTCTCAAGTCACTGGACACACAGGCTTTACCTTGTGGCTTACACACGATGAGCCAGATTTTCTCAATGGCCGAAACCACAAAACCATATGAGGCAGAAGCTTAAAGGATTCAATTAATTCAACAACAGAAAGCATGTGTTACATGAGAAATAAACTTCCTGTGTGATTTGAGTCCCTTAGTTAGAAATAACAGTAGACTGGCAGGAGTAAGAAGACCAGTGTGAGGGCTCTGCTTCTAACCTGAGGGCAATCCTGGAAGAGCCACAAAGTCTGCTTCCGACCTTTACAAAGAAATCTGCCTGGAACAGTCTTCCCCAGATAGCAGCATGGCTAACTCCTCACTTCCTTCAGGTCTTTGCTCATGTTACCTTCCCTAGGAGACCTCTCCTGCCCATTTAAATCTTCGACAGACCCTTCATGTACCTCACTTTCTCCACCTTTCCCTCATTTTTCCCTCTGGCACTCACCACTGCCTAGCACATGATGTTACTTATTTAACTCTTATCTCTCCTCCCCTTCTCCTAATACTGCATAAAGTCCATGAAGGCAAAGTTTTTTACTTGTTTTGTTTACTGATACCCCACCTCCTACAACATGATGGCTGCACCTCCAATAGGAGATGCTGAATAAAAATTGGTTGATTGTGCAAGTGAATCTCGTCAAAGTCTCGTGAGAGTTAGTATTTGAGTGTTCATGAATGTTAAACTAAAACAATTATTGCAATAATTCAGATATAACTTATAAATCTAACCACATTCTGTTGAGTTAAAACTGAGGTTAAGGTAGTTCCTGGTTTCACATAAGCTACACACAGTACATCCTTAAGATCAGGCAATTTACATCTGAGCCCTCTGCGGACAATCAGACTATACATCGACTGATTACAGGATAACACCTTGGCTTTCTAAAGACAGCATTCCCTTTTCTTACAGGAGCTCAAAAACAGAAAAACAAAAGGATTTAGAAAAGTGGAGTAAAAACTATAGATTTCCACTAGAATGCTGATTTCTGTATGCATTCTCTCTCTGAAAGTCTAACAATGACACACCTGTAAAATTTCACAATTAAGGGGCTTTCCACCTTCCACTAAGACCCAAATCGAAGAATCCAAATGGAAGATCAAGGCTATCTTTGCAGAGTCGTGCTTGAAACTACCTACCCCTCTGGGTTCCCAGAAATCGACTAAGAGGCTGTGAACAGGAGAGGAACTCAGTTGGATATTTTCACAGGCGAAGTTATGGATTTGTTTCTATAAAGCTGTAGCTAACTCAATTTTATAATCACAGATATTTAACATTAGAGAAAAAAATTTAAGTAGGTGGATTTAAAAACCAGAACAACTTGGGCTTTACTCAGAGCAAAAGATGACTATATTGTGATAGTAATTCTTTTCCACCATCATTTTCACTGAGAACAGCATTCCCTAAACTCGTAACTAGTCAAACCTCTCTGTTCCCTGTGTTTAAATAATAGATTACTCTGAGGTTAGCAACCAAGATGTCTTGGAAACAAGATGCAAAGGTAATGAAAAGCAGAGACAAAAATCTCATTTATAAAATAAAGCTAAAATTTTGAGCAAAATTACCCATAATCACAAGTAATTAATCACAATATAGTAAATATCTGGATGAGCAAAAAAGAAGCTATTTAAAACATTAAGTGTAGTCTCACATATGTAAATATATTTAGATTAATTTTCTATAACCACAGCCCCATTAGTTAGTGGTAGTAAATTGAGCCAAGATAAACTATTAAAAGGCAAGAGATTAATACAGATGGTGACTTTTCTCCTTTTCACTTCAAGCTGAATCTTTTAAAGTATATTAAAGCCAAGAAAGAAATGTCTCCTGGGGCCTCAGCTGCCACGAAGCCTTTGCTGCCTTTGAAAACGAGGCCAGCTCCCTTTGGTACCTGCAGGAAGGTAGCACAGTTACTGTTACCAGGAGAGAGCAGACCATCTTGAACAATGTAATAGATAAATTCAGGGCTATGATGCAAGTTACGAGACTTTATACAAAATTTCTGTCTTTTTGAGGGCAGAAAAACAATCCCGATAGCTAGAGGAACACTGCTTTTCTATGTAAACGAAAGTGTAACCCCTATAACAAACTAACGTGAGCAAATGCTACTCTCAGGTTGACATGCGATCCCGACAGTCAAGCGAGTTGTAGAAGATGGGAGATGGAGGGGTGAGGTCAGGGTGGGAGGGGCTTATATGTCCCTGAGGCTGACATTCCCTTAGGATTACCTGGCTAAATAGTGCTTTTCTAGAAAAGTGGTTTCTTGATGTAGGACAGGGGTCTAAAGCACCATGCAGATAACAAACTATTCTATGCCATTTTATTTAAGATGTGGTAAATAAAAGAGCAACCCAAGCGTCCAAAGGAGTTTTGAAATCCTCCAGCCCAAGGTTCGTTTTCTTAGGGCCAGGATGGGCATCCTAGGGAAGCAGGCCCATGTGCAGCTGGGTCCTGCGAGCCAGCTTCCTGCCAGCAGGAGACAGAGAAAGAATACTACAGTCAGTTTATTTCAACAAAGAGAGTGACATTTCCAGCTGCAATATGAGTTTGGCCCAAGTTGTGATAGCAGGGGATTTGTCCTTGGAGATAGGGTCACATGGGTGGATCACTAACATTCCATCCAACCTGAAGACACAAGAATCCTTGGCTCATTCACTCCATAAACATTTGAGGGTCGGTGCGCAAGCGCACAAAGTGACTTTCAACAAATATCCTTTTTTACCCAATAAATATCCTTATGTTTGTAAAGATTCCAGCACAGCTGCAATTTTTATTGCAGCACATTGAGGGTAAAAATTATGGCCAGGCCTGCAACTTACATAATGGAGTTTGAATTTGCACTCATCTTCAATTTCATCTGCACTGTCTTCATCTGAAACTTCTCCTTCCTCTGCATCATCTCCAAGGTGATAAGGCAACTTCTTACCCTGAAATGGAACAAAACACTCTATTTAAAAATGAAAATAAATTCACAGTAGCTTCAAGATGAAAGCAATCCAAGTGTCTACCACCAGATGAATAGATAAACAAAATGTGGTGTATGCAAACGATGGTATATTCAGCAAAAAAAAAAAAAAAAGGAAGAAAATTATGACACACGCTCCAGTATGGATGAACCTTGAGGACATTAGGCTAAGTGGAATAACGATCACAAAATATATATGATTCCACTCATATGAGCTACCCAGAGTAATCAAATTCATAAAGACAGAAAGTAGAATAGTGGTTTCAGGGGTTGTGGGGAGGAGAGAATCAGGGACTGTTTAATGGGTATGGAACTTCGGTTCTGCAAGATGAAAAGAGTTCTGGGTATTAGTTACATGCTGATGTGAATGTACTTAACACGACTGAAATGTGCAATTAAAAATGGTTAAGAGGAGCAAATTTTATTATTTGCATTTTACTACAATTAAAAATAACTTTCAAAAAGTGAAAAATAAAAATGTGTTATTCCTTGCTCAATCATTACTTCAAACTGACTAGATAGCAGATAGTTTGAATTACGAGCAAAACAAGGGACAAGAGACTTTCAAGAAAAGGCAGTTTAATTACTTTCAATGAAATATAACTAATTTGGGATGTTATATTTACAACTAAAAATCAGGCTTATTTCTGACAATATAATGGCTCATTATAACAAGTATCATACCCATTCAGTGCCATTAAGAGCAAACTATATATATAGTTTATATATATAGTTTATTTATTTATAGTTTATAGTATAGTTTATTTATATATATATAGTTTATATATATATAAACTATATATATTTAGTTTTATATATATATAAACTATATATAGCAAACTATATACATAGTTTATATATAACTATATATATATATAGTTAGAAAGTATAAATGTGTTACAGTTATAATAATAAACAACTTGCCTATCTCCAAAGTGGTAGGTAGCCATTCAAACAATACCTTTTGGATCAGAAGTCACTCTGACGCAAAAGGAACATAGGAAAATCAGTTCCCTTGTTTTTGCTTTAGATGGAAGCATGCTGGTTGATAGATCTAGAATTCATTCTCCTTAAAGTCTGAAGGATGTCACTACTGGCTAACTGATCTCAGCTGCCTTGAAATACTTTACTCACAGCCTACATCTGATGCCACCTCTTCCAGTGAGCTCTTCAGATTTTCTGGATCTGACTCATCCTGATGCCCATCAGCCCTGGGACATTCCGTGTCAAGTGACTGAAGTCCAGTTACTCAGAAGGGATTCTATTAGTTCATATCAATATCTACCTTAAGTTTCACTGTCCAAAATGGAAGGGTTTCAATCAAATGGACTTATTCTGCATTTAGCCTTCTGACTGCTGACTAAAGGTGATTCAGGAAAGTGGAAACATTTACAAGGTCACATAGGTAACAGTTTTCTAACCCAACCATCACTACTTTTGGGAAAGAAAACTTTCACAAAAGTTTTCTTTAGAAAGACTTCAGGACAATTGACGACGCTACCTCTCGCATTATTGGGAATTTTATTCAACATGCTTTCACACATACAAACGTACAACCTCTTTGATGGAGTCAGTGTATAATTCTCATTTAATGATAGAAAAACAGGTTTGACCAGTCTCAAAGATGAATACTTTACATCTTTGCCACTTACTGACCTCCCTGAAAGTCTTGCTATGAAATCGCACTGTTTCTTTGACATTTTTGCACCTCTTCTGTGATATTTGGGGGGAGTTTGTATGCACTCCCCTCTTAGGTAAAATATAATGCAGTTTGAATATTAATACTCTACTGTTAGGTTTTAGTCTGAAAACAATACAAGTGCCCAAGATGGTTTTAATTCAAACACAAAAGTATCTGGCATTAAGTAAATTCTCAAAGCAATTTGCCATCCCAAGGAAGTGTCTCTGGCTCTCCTCTCATTAATAATATTCATCGCAGGTAGTTAAGGTTTCCCCTTCAGAAACATCTGTTTATGAAATATCATTCTCCTCACGGACCACTCCTTCGCATGCGTGCACGTCCTAAGTGTCACTATGTCTGTGCCTGTGCTCCCCCCTTTGAAGGGAGTGCTTCTCACGGACATAACCATGGCCGATCAACCATGAAGATTGTTTGTCTTTTTTGACAGACAGTTACTGAAGCTTGAAATGGGAGAGAAGAAGCTGAAAGAAATGCTTTCAGGGACAGACACGGGAGCCTTCTCTGCCACTGTGCCCCACACACTTCTCCAGTCTAAGATAATACAAGCCTGAAATATTAAGCCTTGGCATCCAGTATTAATATTCTCACTTCATAAAAGCATTCTAGAATATGCAGTCATTCAATAACTAGCTTTTTCTTAAGGTATGATTATGAATAAATTGGAGCAAGGTTCATACGCAAATCAAGACAACCTTTGATGTGCAGACTCGGATTATTATTCTCCTGGGAAACCACTCTGTGACCCTTCCGGGAGGGAGGGCTGAGTTGGTCATTAATGCCTTTACTGTGTTCCTTCAGATAATTACCTTGACTAGGATTTTGCCTTTCAGACTTTGAGGGCTTGGAAGCTGCTTGGACTCGCCCGTATCTACAGATGACAGGTCCAGTTTGTCCTGGAATATTCCTTTCAGGTACTGAGCAATCTTCCTTTGCTGCTGCACACTGCAGTGATTCTCAATAGACAGTATGACCGGGAACCTGCGGAAAAAGCACCGCATTCTAAAGGCAAGTACCAGGAACTCGGGGTGTTTCGAAACGTGTTCTGCATTCATCATGTCCTTGCAACCCTAGTAACTGGAGAGAGTGTTGATGGTGAAAATACTTCACGATAAGGAAAATGAGAGATGCATGACACACACACACAAAACCTCCTCTGAGTAAACATATTTTACCAGCCACAATGGCCATACAAAACACCAATCCACATGGGGTGACTTAGTTTGATATTTTGTGTCAAGGAACAAAAATGATGTGTGTGTATATATATGTCTTCTAAATAAAGAAAAGAGAAAATTTTAAGAGAAATGAGAAGCCTAAAGAAATAAAACTCACATAATATAATTTTGTTTTATTTATTCAAAAGCCTAGAAACATCTAAGAGACCACTGAACATCATCAAAGGCAGACTTTCGCATTTAATATATATCATAAATAAAATATATAATCAGCCCCCAGCTTGAAGATTACTGTTGAGGATAAAATAATGAAATTTTGTGTTTTATAGCATCCTGTGCCAAGCATTTCAAAATCATTTGTATACAATTATATAGTAAAACTTTACTTTCAGAAAAAAGAAGAAAGGAAGCTTAAGCATTCACTCACTACCAGCATTCAGGTTTCGGTGTGGAGAATTTAAGACCTCAGTAAGGTGATTACCAAAGACAGCCTGGAGGTGGTGGCCAAGCCAGGGAAGGGAACCAGAACCAGTTACGTGATAATACTCCTCTTCTGACTTCGTTTTTAACTTGGAGCAAGAAATTACTTCAAATTTAGGTTTGTTTTGATTGTTTTTCAGCTTTCCATCAATATCTTCCAAAGTATTAGGTAATATATTTTTCCAAAGTTACAAATCAATATTTAACTTGTCTAATATATCTATGGAAAGAAAAATTTTTGTTTCTTGGCTTGCATTACAAGCCAAGCTCTACATCACAAGCTCACATTACAAGCTCTTGCATTACAAGCTCTACAACACAGGCTGTGACTTCCTGAAAGCATATTCTACCCTTATTAGTGACAGCTGACACCAAAGGTCATTTAAGAGAAGAACCTTCGTGACTAAAGTTGGTTTGGTTATCTGACTACAATGTTTGATCTTATGTCCTCACACGGGTTTTATACAGAGTGGCAGGAAAAGAAAGAGATGACGACAAATGAGCAATCCCTGGTGTCTATGCAATCACATCACAGAAATCGAGCGACAAATTCTTAAGTAGCTGACCTGTTTATGAAAAGCCCATTAGTGTCTAAAGATGCTTGATGGAAAGCAGTGTTTCTCAACAAGGGAGGGAGGCAATTGTGCTGCACCACCCGCTCGGGCACAGGGACATTTATCAACGTCTGAAGATGTTTTCGCTGGTCACAATGTGAGGGGTGCCACTGGCATTTACTGGGTAGAAGTCAAGGATGCTGCTCACCATCCTACATGCACCAGACAGTCCCCCCACATCAACAGTTGTCTGGCCTAAAATGTCCACAGTGCAAAGGTTGAGAAACCCTGGTTTCCAACATTCAATGAAAGCTTAAGAAAGAAAAGAAAAAGAATGAACTTTTAAAATGGGCTAAACAAGCATATTAACGGTTTTAGCATGAAGTGCTCTTCTCCTAAGGATTCCCGAATGTGGCGTAAGCACTTGTCAAGTCACCAGAGGCTCCCCTGAGGTACATAGGTAGCAGGTCTTCTCAACAGGCTGCTTCACATATTGGGAACGAAGCGGTAAACTCACTTCTTCAACTTGGCTGGGACTGATAGTAATGATGTATTAGAAACCAGTATGCAAGATTCTCCCATGTATTATAGGAGACATCATAAACTAAACCTAAGAGCCTCTTACTAGAACAGCATTTTATCCTCGTTGGTAATTTATGACAAGGTCGAACATTAAAAATTTTAAAGGCTACTAACTTTTATTAGATTAACCTTATGCAAATGTCATTTTAATTTGCTTCTGTATAGCTCTGGAACTCGGGGGAAGAGTCTTGAATGTATAATTAGACAAATGACAAAAAAATAGGCCAAAAGCAACCACTTGAAAAATAATGATAATTAAAGGAGGAAGGAAATAAAACAGAAGATCATGGGCCGAAAAAAGAAAGTGAGAAGCAATAACAGCAGTGGAGGAGAGGATGTTATAATAGAAGCAAACCAAAAAAAGCAAACATTGGGGAGAAAATAGTAAACACTATCAAATACTAAGGAGGAGTCAAGTAACATAAGTATGCAAGACACTATAGTATATTTGGACATCCAGCAAGTCTAGAAACCTAGATCTTATTTTACTGAGTTGTAATATAACATCGATAAAGTACTCTGCATAATAACCCGTGTTTCCAGACTTGATGGACACTCTGTACACCCTGGGCGTAGTAATTTTGAGGTCACTCTTTGCAAGACTATGCTTTAAAGAAGCAACACCTAGAGACAGAATGCGGTGAGGCATAAATGCGGCATAAGAAAGTATGTGCATGGCGTCCATGCTATTTGTTCCCAATGTTCTGTTGAGAAGGAAGGAGAGACCGAGGGTAGAAGAAAGGGGTTAAATACTCCAAGGGAGAGTGTGCACTTTTGTAGTCACGTTCCACCCAGCAACTCTCCGTGTGCTGGCTGAGCTCGGCTCCCTGGGGTTGCTACACTTACTCATTCTTCACAAACGCGTGCTTGTTGATGGTCTCCACGACATCTCTGAAGGGGATTTTGGAAGTGAGAGTATAACCGTGGTGAACAACTGGCTCTCCGTCCGGGCCATCCCAGCAGTCAACTGCCAAGAACAGAACTTCGCATCAATAACCAAAAGCTTCTGGTATTTACTAATATTTCTGGAGACAGCAAATAAGTGTTATTTCATTACTTGAGATTATACATATTATAATCACAACAAGGATGTCGAACAGAGAAATAGGTATTCTGTTATATTTACATATTTACCAGAACAAGGAATTAAAGATAATAAATAATTTGTTTGGGGGTGCTTACAAGTTAACAAAGACGCCATATTCACAAGCAGCTTAGCATTTACCAGGAACTCTCATTGGAAACTCATCTAAATCAAGTGTTCCAAGGATAGTGATAATTTCTTAACAGGTTATTTCATTAATTTCACTTCTTCAGTTGACGAAGGTCTTTTAATAAGTCACAGTGCCCATCTCACATCAATAATAGGGTTTTCATTTTTGTTTATTTAAATTATATTTCCATTAGATTTATTTACATTTTACTAATTCCACAGTAGCTATAAAATAACATCGACACCCTATGTTCAAATCCTCAGGCCCTGCCGAGATTCATGTGAATATGGGCAAATGATTGAATCATTTAAAGTCTTGTTTTTTATCATATACAAAAAGAAAATAATAATAGCACTTGCATCATAACGTTCAGTGGTGATTAAGTACATGTAAAGTTGCTTATAATTTGGCACAGAGAACTGATATTGTTACTGATAAAACTGACATTATGTGTGTAGACGACCTCACTGGCTCTGAGCTGGAGAAAGGCACTCGCTTCCTCACCCTCCTCCCCAACTTAGAGTGTGCCTTCTCTTGTTTTAAACTCTGCCATCAGACTGATTTCCCATGCCTTTACCATGTTGCTCCTTTGCTCAAAAGCCTACCTAGTGCATAACACGGCATCCAACGCATAGTATGTACCCACTACATATAGGCTAAACTTCCTAATAACTATCCTGCAGCAACCCCCACCTGCTTAACCCCAAGGTCCCCACGCTCTCTGGTGGCAGAGACTGGCTAGTGTTCGCTCAGCCCGTTTTCTCTTTCACCCGGCACACAACTGGACTACAGTGGCCAGCCTTCCCCTGCAGGAGGATGCGGTCACTGAAATGCGGGAAGAAAGGATGTGCAGCACACCCAGGTCTGGTTCACCGAAACCCGCCCTGCACGATCATCCATGCTCTCTCTTCTGCTGTGACTTCAGAAGTCGTTGTTGAAGACAGCACAGCCACAGGACGGACAGAGCCTGGGCCCCTAAATCACAGCTTGAAAGATTCCTCCATTAGGCACAACTATTTTTGAGTTTCACATAAGCAAAAACTAAACTTCAGTTGTTTTGAGGAAAGAGATGTTAGGTTTGACTGTTAAAGGAGCTAGTATTGCTAGCATTGACTTAATGAACACCCTATGCCTCCTGTCTGACAAGTCAGCTCACTTGCTCCTACACCCCAAATCACAAACTCGCTCTTTCAGTTATGCAGGGTTCCTCACACACAGTCGGTCCTGCCCCTGCCTTGGCTTCTTTCATTTAGAGTCCACTGAACTGCCTCCTTTTGCTTTCACTTTGCTTATATAAATCCCAGTCCAGGCTAAGCGAGGATCCCCCCTCAGAACCTTGCCAGCTCTCTGGACAGTGCCTTCCCTTATGGTAGGGGCCACAAGCTCGAATATCAACGAGAGCCTAGCAGGCACCATAAATAAGTAAGAGCAGTAGGCCAAGAGTAAATGTACGGCCAAATGAGATAACTGCTTCTCACCCCGGTTACCAAATTGGAGAAAGACCCAAAATCTACATCTTGTTGCTGTGAAATTTCCCAGGTTTTTGCTGTTGGCAATTAATCTACTTTTAGATTATGGAGCAAACATTAACTATTCTGCAGGCTAGATTTGACTGATAGAATGCCAATTGAAACTACCTTTTGATTAGGGTCACACAGTTCAGAACCACCCCATTCTCTACTTTACTAGCACCTTCTCTCTATGTGTGTTTTGTATATTACCTTGCAATAATATCTCCATTTCATTGAAAACATGTTCACCATAACCATAATGTGATTTGATGGTTAATATTACATGTCAACAGCCTGGGCTACGATGCCAGTTTTTAGGTCAAACACCAGTCTAGATGTTGCTATAGAGATATGTTTTAGATGTAATTAACATTTCAGACTTCCAGACATTTCAGATTTCAGACTAACATTTCAAGATGGTGGGATAGGCAGACATGGTTTGCCTCCTCCCACAACTTCATCAATATTACAACTAAAATACAGAGATACCATCACTCAGAACCGTCAGAAATAGAGTTGAGCCCTGGCTGGTGTAGCTCAGTGGACTGAGTGCTGGCCTGAGAGCCAAAGGGTTGCTGGTTCAATTCCCAGTCAGGGTTGCAGGCCAGGTGCCCAGTTGTGGGTGCGCAAGAGGCAACCACACATTGATGTTTCTCTCTCTCTCTCTTTCTCTTTCCTTTCCCTTCTCTCTAAAAAATAAATAAATAAAATGTATTTTTTTTTAAATAGAGTTGAATGGATGTCTGATAACTACAGAATTAAAGAAATCCCATCCACCCAGACTGATAGGGGGAGTGAAGATGAAGAACAGGCTGGTCCCTCACCCACATGTGGTAGATAAAAATTTGGGAGGGATATCTCAGGAATGAGGAGTCCCAGCCCCATGCCAAGCCCCTCAGCCCACAGTTCCAATACCAGGAAGAAAAGTCTATACAATATATCTGGCTGCAAAAACCAGTGGGGATTGAGTTGATAGAAGAAACTGCTGGAGCCCCAAGCAGTTTGTCTTAAAGAACCCACACATGGTCTCAGCTACTCAGACACACTCCCTCTGAGCTCCAGCACTGGGGTAGCAGCTTCAAAGGCACCAGTGGCACACAGGGAGGAAATGAAGTAGATGGCATCAAGGCAAGCAGAGACTACTGTCCCTTTTCTGAACCCTCCCCCAACAGAGCCAGCAAGCTTGTGCCATATCTGGGGCTCCATCAACCTAGCAAATACTGTTTGCCCTGCCCTGGAGATCACCTGAGATTCCCAAACAGCCAACTTTAGGCCCACCCATGCTGCTTTCCCAGATGAATGGCTGGTCTTGGCTCATGCTTCATAACTTCCTAAATCCTCTCAAACAAGCAACCAAGGCTCAACTGCAAGAGGAGAGTGTACTCAGCCCACATGAAGGGCACACCTCAAGGAGCCAGGCTGGCTAATAGGGGAGGCTGTGCCATTGGACCCTACAGGACACATACTACATCAGGACACACTACCAAGACATGGAGTCGAAGCTGCTCTACCTAATACATAGAAACAAATACAGGGAGGCTGCCAAAATTAGGAGACAAAGACACGCAGCCCAAATGAAAGAGCAGATCAAAACTCCAGAGAAAAAGCTAAATGAAATGGAGATAAGCAATCTGTCAGAGGCAGAGTTCAAAACACTGGTTATAAGGATGCTCAAGGAACTTAGTGAGGACCTCAAGAACATAAAAAAGATCTAGTCAGAAATGGAGGACACACTAATTGAAAGAAAGAACAATTTACAGATAAACAACAGTAGAGTAGATGAAACTGAGTATCAAGTCAATGATATAAAACATAAGGAAGCAAAAAGCAACCAGTCAGAACAAGGAAAAAAAGAATCCAAAAAAATGAGGATAGTATAAGCAGCCTTTGGGACAACTTCAAAAGGTCTAACGTTCACATCATAGAGGTGCCAGAGGGAAAAGAGAAAGAGCAAGAAATCTATTTGAAAAAATAATGAAAGAAAACTTCCCTAATTTGGTGAAGGAAATAGACATGCATGTCCAGGAAGCACAGAGAGGCCCACTCCAAGACACATCATCATCAAAATGCCAAAGGTTAAAGATAAAGAGAAAATCTTAAAAGCAGCAAAAGAAAAGCAGTTAGTTACCTATAGGGCAGATCCCATAAGAATGTCAGCTGATTTCTCAAAAGAAACTTTGCAGGCTAGAAGGAATTGGCAAGAAATATTCAAAGTCATGAAAAGCAAGAACCTACAGCCAAGATTGCTCTACTCAGCAAAGCTATCATTTAGATTCCAAGGACAGATAAAGAGCTTTCCAGACAAAAAAAAAAACAGACAAACAAAAAGACCTAAAAAGTTCATCATCACCAAACCATTATCCAAAATTTAAAGGGACTTATATAAGAAAAAGATCAAAACTATGAACAATAAAATCATAATAAATACTTATCTATCAACAATAGAATCTAAAAAAGAAACTAAGCAAACAGAAAGAACAGAGACAGAACCATGGATACAGAGAGCAGTTTGATGGTTGCCAGATAGAAGGGGGGTGTGGAGGAATGAGTGAAGAGGTGAGGGGATTAAGAAGTACAAATAGGTAGTCACAGAGTAGCCACGGGGATGTACACTACAGTGTAGGAAATGGAGCAGCCAGAGAACCTACATGCATGGCTCGTTGATATGAACAATGTGGGGGGGTTGCCTGAGGGAATGGGGTGGTGCTGGGTGGAGGGGGATAAAGGGGGAAAAGTCAGGACAACTGTAATAGCATCATCAATAAAATATAATTAAATTTTAAAAATACTTCAATCAGTAAGCTTTGGGTAAAGCAGATTATTCTCTTTAATGTGAGAAGTGGGCCTCATCTAATCAGTTGAAGGCCTTATAAGCAAAGACTGATGTTACCTAATAAAGCTACCTATATAATCAATTAAGTATTCATTATTAAAATATTCTTAAGGAAAATAATTAGAGAAGGTAAAAGGAGGAAAAAAAATGTCAAGGTTAATACCGTAGGGATACTGGAAACAAAGTTGAAGAATAAAGATATTGTTGAAAGACCAAAGGTTCCCATACACTATTATGCAGTGCTATACGGTTCCTTTGAGCTTGCAAATAAGGTCAAAGGTGTCAAAGACATCCTCCACAAGAGAAACTCCATCCTCCCCTCCACATATACTTGACATTTTTTTAAAGTATTTTCTTTTTTTAATATGTTATTTACTTATTTTTAGAGAGAGGGGAAAGGAGGGGGAAGAGATGGAGAGAAACACTGATGTGCGAGAGACACATCCATCAGTTGCCTCCTGCATGCCCCCAATCAGGGACCTGGCCTGTAACCAAAGCACGTGCCCTGACTGGGATTTAAACCAGTGACCTTTCACTCTGCAGGTCGGCTCTCTATCCACTGAGTGACACTGGCCAGAGCTACCTGACATTCTTTAATTTGCCTTTGGATAGAAGTGTTGAAAGAATAAACAGGTGTTTCAAAAATACAGATTTTCAACAGTTCACACCCTGATTTATAGCCCCATCTTGAATGAGTGAGCACATAACAGGGGTCTTCATAAATAAACTAATCTTTTCCAAAATATGTATGTGATGTAGATAAGGCAACAGCACACTTGATCTGATGATCAGGAACACGTAGACGAAGATAACAACACTCCCTACTGGCATGCTGATAGGCGGCATTGGCAGCCATGTTCAAACGGCAGTGACATTTCCTGTAAGAGCTCATGCTGCCATGAGATTGCTGGCAAGGTGAAAATCTTCTAACCGATTACCCCACCCACAAAACAGCCAGGGCCAGTTTGTCAATCAGGTCACACTGGAAAGGCCACCGAAAGCACTCTGACAGAGTTAGTCGGCTCTAAAGGCCGAGCAGCCGACACGACAGCTCCTCAGAGTGCCACTTAAAAATGTTCCACCCTGAGAGAGCTCCCCGTGATCACTGGAAAGGCTGTAAACTGATTATACCAGCGATGCCACATCACTTCTGTAATGAGAGCGGAAATCACCTGGACAAAACATCCATCTTTACAAGTAACTCAGGCTGAAAAGCAGGGGAATAAAAGGCCGTGTAAAAAATGTTATCAATTTGATTTTCTGACAAGCCCACTTTACCAAAAAAGATTTATTATTCTTTGCCGAGACATCATATATATCTTGACCGAGGACATTACTGCAGCTGAACTAATGGAGATGAAAAATACAATGCTATCTATTAAAATAGAAGCTTGAAAGTGAAGATATTCTTTGGGTCACAATTCTATGAAGAAACTGTCCAGAATTATTACTCTCCATCTTCAAGTGGTATATTTGACAAAAAAAAATCTAGGGCACCTGCAATGATCAATTCACGACCTGCTACATTCTAGAAATCAGGTTCTTTAAATCCTAGCTACAACTGTTTGAGAATATAAACAACTTCATCTGGACTTAAGGGCATATATACATTGGTGTCTCCAGGCCAAGTTTCAAATGTAAGCTAAGATCTTCAAACCACAGTACTGATAGAAATTTTTAGAGAAACACAAAAGATCATACAATCAAATTTTAAGTCTTCAGAAATATCTAAATATTTAGATGCCAGGCCTAACATGAGACAAACAAATTTCTTGTTTTAAAGTCAACCTGCCCTCTGTGCCATACACTTTGCTTTTTCTAGCCCTTCTTGTGCTGGTCATGTTTTTCAATGCTTGTTACAAAAAAAAAAAAAAAAACTTCCTGAAACACAGTGAAGTGCGGGAGTCAGATTTGAACTTGGGTTCAAATCCCAACTTCCAAGCTTTCCAGCTATGGGACCCTGAGCCACTTACCCCACTCCAAGTTGGGGTATCTTCATAGGGAGATGATTCCATCTCCCTTAGTAAGAATTAAATGAGAATGTGTAGAAAGCACTTTATCAGAAACCAGCCCACAAAGGGGCTGAAAGCATGGTAGTCCACAGTATATTTAAAGCCAAGGTGGCAACCACATTTTTGAACAGTAAATAGACCAAGTATTAAATACAAAGCTGACCAAGTCTCCCAGATAAACATGATTCTTCTTAATGAAAAACTTCCAGAAATAGTAGCTTGACTTTCACTGTCTAGGCACAGATCATTCTAACAGTAAAGACTTCAAGCCAAATGACAAAGGAGGACTTTGGTGATGCAAGCTGGTGAGGGAGATATTTGAGAGACTGCAAGTCGTTTAAAATGGTACCACAGCTGTGACTGTCCTCGGTTTGGGCGGAGACCTGAAGCAGGTAACCTTCCAGGAGGGCAAAGTAGCTTCTTTCTAATACTGCACTTTGGTGACTGGCAGTCAGGAAGAAAAAATGTGTAAGAGAAGGCTCGTTTCAATATCATCTACTGCACACAGTTTCTAGAAGCTCTTATTTTAAATTTAGAAGACCCCTGAAAAGGCTAAGAAAAAAAAAATCATCTGGGCCTTACTATAGTCTTAATCTGATAATGTTCCTTCCTAATATCCCAAACAGAGCTGGAGGATTAGGTGTTTTGATTCAGTATAAAATTGACTGGCCAGGTAGCTCAGTTGGTTAGAACGTCACCCCATTATGTCACCCCATTAGGTTGTGGGTTGAATCCCCAGTCAGGGCACATACAAGAATCAACCAAAAAATGCATAAATAAGTGGAACAACAAATCGATGTTTCTCTCTCCCTCTCCCTCTCTGTTCTCTCCCTGCCCTTCCTTTCTCTAAAATCAATAAATAAAAACTTTAGGAAAAAAAGTTGATCATGGGGAACATGGTTCAGCTTGGATAGGACACCAACTTCGAACAAAGAACCCAGAAAAAAAGAAACTGGATACCCTAAGGACCTAAAAAGTAAAAGAAATAGAGTACACAACGCAGGTAAAACAATTGCGAGACTGCCTAGAATTCACTTCACTTCATGGAGTCCCTAAAAGCCATTTTCCAGACTTGGCCTCCGAGAAAAGGCACCATCGAGGATAATAGCAGCCGTCCCCATGAATCTGATGACGTGTGTGCCCCATATCTCCACGCACATCAGGCGTGTAAAACTTGCTGAGCACTGAGTGAACAAAGGGTTGAACAGTGGCTGGGAGCAGAATGCTACCTCAAGACCTTTTGTTGCTGGAAAGATTTTTCATGTTAATATTTTATACGCACCTTCATTATTCAGTTGCTGAAGCTACTCAACTGTCGGTCGGTATTGTCTCTGGATCCACAGAGAACTGGGCTTCTCCAGTTCACCTTGTCAACTCCTTACCCATTACCTGATGACTTTTTCAAGTTTGCTGATCTCCTTAAGACCCCAAGCCAACCTCCAACCACTGTACACCTAGTAAATGATGCTCTGTCCTACTTCCTTGAGAAAAGAGAGGCTGACACGAACCCTTTTAAAATCTCATGTCCTGTTATCCCATCTAAATACAACACCATATCCCCACTTCACCTTCTTCCAAATGTTATAATCTTCCTAACCCTGTATCACCAAGTCCTCCTCTGAGGCAGAAAAATGCTGAGACTCTCACCCACAGATTAGCGACTCCCTAATTCCAACTAACATGTCGCCGAAATTATAAGATCTCAACTGTCAAAAATGAGATTGGCCACTTAGTCTTTACCTTATTTTACTTTTCTGTTGCAGGGGACACTTTGCCCATTCCTTTCTGATACTTTCAATCCTTAGGTCCAAGTCACCATTTTGTGTGAGTTGTCCCCACTGGGTCCCCTTGCTATTTCTACCTTCTAACTGCTGCCCTCGGGCCTTGTTCTCTTGTCCACTCTTCTCTGTAAGTGGTCCTGTATACTTTTGTGATTTTCACTGCCACATACGAAGCTCAGAATTATGGAATCTTTATCTTGCCTGGATCCTCCCAGTGAGTTCAGATATTGTTATCCAACTAATTGATAAAAATGTCCACATAAGTGTTACAAAGTTGCTATAAACTCAACAAATGGAAAACTGAACTGATTAATGCTCTTGTCATTAGATTCCCCACAGGATGTGGGATTGCCATTCCCTCACTCCAGTTCTCCCCTACGTTCCCCACGTCCTTTACTTCTCTCACCAGGTCCTGGTAAGTGTACTTCTTTAATATCTATATCTCACTTGGTCTAAGCTTTTACAACCCTTCCTTTGAATCTTTGCAATAGCCTTCCCATCATCCTCCTTGCTCAAACTTCACCTCCCCTCCCCTTCCACACACACAGCCTAAAAAAATTATCCTCTTACACTGTTGCCCAAGCAGGCTTTCTAAACTTCAAGTCTAATTTTATCTCCACAGGTGTTAAGACCCTTTATTGGACCCGAGATACCAAAAGCTGAAGTTGAAATTCCTTGCTGCAGCACTCAAAATCCTTTAGGACTAACCCAAGTCTACCTTCCCAGCCGACCTGGTTTGTCATTGCACTTGACCTCACGCCTTACTTTCCATACCATTTCTCTATCACGTGTATGATTCAACTGGTGGGATTTTCACACGGTACTATCGCTTTTACCTTCCATCCTTTTACTAGACTGTGAACTCCTTGGAGACAGAAGCCATGTCTTACATTTGTGTCCTCACCCCCAGGAACCCACTAGAAATCGACTAAATATTGGCTGATTGACAGAGCATGGACTATCATGAAAACAAGCAGTTATCCTGATCTATTTTTGTCACTATTTAATCAAAAATATCTCACTAGAAAATTTTTATTGTTAGTACAATTTTTTAGCAACCAGTAGGGAGAAACCACAGAGGATTATGAGTTAAGAATGACTTTATAATGAGCGAGAAAATTACTCTCATTCATGAGAATGCACTTTTGAGGTCACCATTATTTAAACCAGACCTGAGTGATCAACTACAGGACGTGTTCACCAACACTAACCGAAGCTCAGACAAAGGGCATACCTTCCACGCAGCGACAGCCCTCCTGTAGCACCCGGGCGTACATGTCCACCTTGGACTGGGAAAGGAGCTGGTCCCCAGTCAGGTACGTGTTGTGAGAGGAAGCGATGTAGTAGTTGCACAGGGGCTGGTCCATGTCCTGGTACACTTCGTTGTGCAGTGGGTTAAAGACGTCGCAAGCAGGACTTCGCATGAAGTTCGTGAAGCCTTTGGAAGAAAGAGTGAAGCACTAGAGCTTCAAAGCCTCTGTACTTAATCGATTGCAATAAGGACAAACAGAGATCAAAGTAGGTTGACAGGGATTATCTTCGTTACCCTCAGGACAGCCTTGGCAGGGAACATAAGGTGGGGAGCCAGGGGAGGGGGCGGCTGTGCAATCAGATGATTTGCAACAGGTCAAGTAGATAGTGTCAAGAGCTTAAATATGACTTTGGGGTATAACAGTTTAAACACAACCTACAGAAAACAGGACTTTTTAATAATTTGGGTTGAGTAGGGGAGGGTTTCCTGCAAAGCCATTCAATAACTACTGAGGTCCAAGCTAGGATTATGCAATGTGACCTAACTGGTAACTGAGGTAACATTAAAGCATCATTTACACTAAGTGGTACAATAACCCATCAATGATTTCACAGGTTATTAAGTTGATTTGAAAAACAGTATTGTTAGTGCCATGGTTGAGGTAGCAGACCAGAAGTTAGGCACAGACAAAATCCAGGGTGTGATTGTTGACTATGAAGTTGGCTTTGGAAAGATGCTGCTGACCGCCAGCCCATGTAATGGCTAGGAAGTAGTGCTTACCAGGTATGTAGAAGAACCTATCAGTTTTTCTATAGTCTTTCAGAACATACTGCCTAGGTAGAGGAGGCATTCATTAACATATAAATAGATACATGAATGACTCACAAGTACCTAAATGGAATGGTTTTTAAGGTAAACTGCTTAGAGTCTTCAAGAATCCTGTGGGAAAGCTCTATCTGTAAATATCCTCTGAGACACTGGAGAATTTCTTCACACCCTTCTTTATGGCCCAAACTTAGAAATCATGTCAAATTCCATCTTTGAGGTCCACACCAAGGAAAAGACTCACATCTTAGTATGGTCCAAATTTGTATTTTTTTTTTCTGGCTGTTTTTAAAATGCTTTTTGACCATATAAATTTTAAATCATTCCTTTCTGTTTTTAATTACCCTCTCCCCCAGGAAGTAAACACATGGTATCAGACCCCCCTTGTCTACACTGAGCCTGGGAGCAGGGGAAAGGAGGCCAATGATCAAAAATAGTGAGATGAACTGCGGCTTTGCCGCTCTGAGGCAGAGGTTGACCCAGGGGTCTTTTGCTAAGACTATCTCCTCTTAAGTAGAAGCCTACAATTTACTTCTCTATGTATTTTAAATATGTCTAATTTAGACATACATGTAGCTATATTTGTATCATGATATTTACATATAAGATCCTATGATCTAGACTCTGAGTATATATCTGTGGGCAAGCTAATTTCTTTGAGCCTCACTTTCCTCGATTATAAAACAAGACAGTTGAATTAAAAAGACATGTGGCTCTAACCCACCTCTCCACTGCTACCAACGAGGTAAAACTAGTCCATTGCCAACATTTTTTAAGAAACACGTTTACTTCCAAGTCACCAGTTTCACAGATTGCTTATTTTAGATTTCTCTTCATAAAATTACCAGGTTGAGGCTATTTCCAAAACTTAGCTATTTGAGAAAAGTCCAAATATTTTTTAGTATTTTTCATACATAGTGGCTTCAAGTTGAATTGCCAGGAGTCGAAAATGTGGCTCGTCATTGCAAAAGAAAGAGGCGTGGCAGTATCACTGCATCTGCTTCGGGGGAACTAGGTATTGGAATCATCAGTAATTCCAGAGATACCGCTGATTTCTTTTCTTAAAAAATTTGACAGAATTTAACTTAGTGAACTGAATTGAGGAACGAGAAATTAAGAATGTTGGTTATTTTACCTTCTATGCCAAGAATACTCTTCGCCTTATTTTCTTCTGAAACTTCGAATTTCCTTATGATGTCAAGACAGTAGTCTGCGGTCACATTATTCATCTAAACAAAACAGAACATAAGTAGAGTGCCTGAAACTTCATGAGATATGTTTCTCTATGTGAGAAAATCATAGGAATTTTTTCAGCATTCTTGATATAGTGCCAAGTGGTTAAATGAACAGCGTATGAGGTTGCTAGTGCCTTTGAAAAACATCATGATCTCAATCTTCCTTACACCCTTCAGATTTTAATCAGTGAAAACAGCCCTTCAACTATGAGAAAAATGTTCTCTGTAGAGCAATAAAATTAATTAAATAAAATTAATAATCAATGCAAATCTTTTGCCCAAAATCCACTCATTGTGAGCTAGTAGCTATTTGCAAAAGTGTTTTCTACACAAATACTGAAGTTTGCTAGTGATAAATATGTTGGGAAAAAAAATGATTCTTTACCAAAACAGTATGTTGTAGATAAATCTAAATGAGTGCATGTGTGTATCTTATAGATCCTTCTAATGAATCATGAGAGTGGTCTGTCACTCCAATTCAAGAATGCAAATGTTAGCAAGAAAAAAAGTGTAAACAAAAAGCAAGGTCAAGATCAGACAGCTAGCATAATGGAGAGTTCTGGAGCAGGATGGCTTGTGTCCAAATCAGCTAGTTCATATTAATGACAGTATAATCTTAAATGAGCCGCTTACTTTCTCTGTGGCTACCTTACTTGTATGGCAGTTGTGAGGATTAAATGAATTACAATTTCTAAGAACAATGTGATACATCAAAGGCAGAAAGTCAGCCTCAAGGTTCCTGAATGAACATTATATACTTAGTGTCCCAGGGAAAAGTAAACTCTTCAGGAACAGTTTCTTTAATTAAGAAGCAACATAAAGGATCAAATCCATGGAGCCCCACAGCTTAACAGTGACATTTAGAATACTAATGAACAGTGACAGAGGAAGTTAATCTTGTACGTATTTCATATTTCGGTCACACTTCTCAAAAATTATATTATCTCAGGCTCAATACTTACAATTTAGTAAAATTTAATTTTCCCAAACAGCCTTTTTAATAGCAGTTACACTTTTTGTCAGGGGGAAAAAGGCTCCAGTGTGCAGCTTTTTTTCTTTTTCGGTTTTCTTTTTTTTGGCCTGTTTCAAGGAGCACAGAATATGCTTCCCCATCTCACCCCATCCCCAACCAGACGCATAATGGCTAATCCCTCTTTCGTGTAAAACTTATATTTCATACTTTATTCAGACGCCAACATAACCAGACACCACCTGAAATACCACAAATAAATGGAAGTACATGGTCTGCAAGGAACTCTACT
The DNA here is from genome assembly GCA_004027735.1 of Carollia perspicillata. Lineage (NCBI taxonomy): Eukaryota > Metazoa > Chordata > Mammalia > Chiroptera > Phyllostomidae > Carollia > Carollia perspicillata. The sequence continues at coordinate 28,587 of PVKM010014528.1, forward strand.
GGCCCAGCCAGGCTTTGAGCAGCTCACTTGCTGTTTGCTATAAGCTAAATAGATTTATCACATGTGGTCCAAAAGATAAATAATCTCTCGCAAGCTAAAAACACTGAGCTACACTGCTATTATGAAGTCATTTGTTCAGAGATGTAAGGGCCTTGAACTAGACTCAGGTAATCAATCTACCAGAAGCACATGAGATCTATAAAAATAAACATTTTAAAAGCCATACAAATAAACAATAAGAAAAGGTCATCCTGGGATAGAGCTAATTGCAGATAAGCAAAAACATGTTACTAGTTCAAGACACAAAGGAGAATGTGCTAACAAAAAGCATCA
>PVKM010014529.1:0-28699 GCA_004027735.1 Carollia perspicillata
AGTTGCACAGAAAATGGAATAAGATGGGAACTAGAGAGTGTCCACTGCTTTTGGGCAATTTAGCAGTCACTGCAGACTCCAGAGCCAATTCAATAGTGGGGATTATCATCATTTTGTAGAGGTTCCTAGAGGCTATCTTTTTCTCACTGAGATGGCTAGTAATCTTTGTCTATTATATGAATCTTCTGTGGACTTTTATATATACCGAGACCCATTGTTTTTCTTTGTCTTGGAGATCTAAATAAATGGGAGAAAAGAGCCGAAGGGAAATACAGGAAAGATCTCTCTGTCTTTAGACTGCAGGGTCTTAGAAAGGCTGTGAGGCTGTGGATTATTCCACAGGGCCTGGAAAGGTGGGAAACCTCATCAGAAACGGTGGCTGCTCTTGGTAAAGGTGAAAGTGCAAGTCAGTAGGACCTAAAGACGTCCAGAGAGGGAGGGCAGCAGCAGTAGACTAGTTCAGTAAGATTTGCTAGGAACCTACCATTATTGCATAAATTATTAGGTTGAATTACATGAAGTTGCTGATGTTGTTAAATCATTTTTTGACTGACAAAGATGGTAATTTTGTTAGTTCAGAGGATGTGTTCCTGATTTTAAAGAATCATGACCCCTTCGGAAGCTGGGAACTATTATTCTTGATTTTGTGTGAGGGTCCTTTTCCTGTAAGTCATATTTTGTTACAGCAACATATGCTGTACATGTATACTTATTTCTTACTCATGAAGCACGGTCACTTGCCCACAACGGACACCAGAGAAAATATTGATCACAAGCTGGGACAGCTTCCCCAAGGCCCTCCTCTAGCCTGACTTCAGCTCCTGAGATCTCCAGACTCTTCCTCTAGACAAGCAGTCCTCAACAGGGGTCAGTTTGGCCCTGAAGGGGAAGTGTGACAATGTTTGGAGATGGTCTTGACTGGGAGAGGAAGGGTGCTACTGGTATCTTTGGGTAGAGGCCAGGGGTGCTGCTAAACACTTGGCAATGCACAAGACAGCCTCCCACGACCAAGGGTTGTCTGACTCCAATGCCAGTACTGCCAAAGCTGAGAAAATTCTTCTAGACTGAGCACCAAACACAAACAAGGTTGTATATCATACTTCTTGCTGGTGAGCATGAGAAGTTTCTAAGTAGAGGGCAGAACTGGGAAGAAAAGTTTGCAGAGAATAAAATGAAGCAAAACTGATGGCCAAAGTATCCTGTGTTTGTGAAACTGCTCGTCTGCAGGACGCACTCGAAGCCCTTAGACACGGGTGGTTTCAAGGAAGAGATGCATCACCGAAGAAAAGCTGGTGGAGTTTGACAGTGCCAAGGTTTTGTACCATTTGAATGCAGGGAAGTGAAAATGAAAAGAACAAAAGTTATACAATAGAATAAGAGGGAAGTAGTCATAACAGAAAGTTTGAAATTTTAAAATTTTACGTAGTCTTTTTGAATACATAGTTGATGTATCTACTACTCCTGTTCCTAACATGTGTGAGGTTTTGGACAAAGATACTGCTGCAGATGGGGTGGGAAAAAGAGTTGCAATAGGATACACAACTCTTATCCCTCAATTTTTAGATTTTACTGATGCACATGAGAGAGGTTTAGCTTTCTCTTTGACATAAATCAGCTGCATGGCCCAGAAGGTTTTGTAACTATTGGATTTGAGTTGCTCTCAGCTCTGAGAGTTATAAAGAGATGTTAAGAGGTGTTCTTGTGTGGAACTGTTAAGAATGAATAACAATTCAGCATTGTCTGTGTCATGGAAATGATAGTTATATTTTCATTTAGCTCATCTTTAGGAGTAAAAATGTAAGTGGACATAGGTACTATGTAACTTTTTGTTGCTAGTTATGAACACTGAAGCTTTTTAAATCTTAAAAATCACTTTCCTCTACAACAGTGTTCCGATAAGTATTTAAGTTCTCCAGGTATCTCAGCAGAGGCTGTTTTAATCATAATGTACCTGAGGCATATGAGTGCACTACTAAATAAATTAATCGTCATTATAATGTCAAGGGCTAAAGGAGTTCCAATCTGAAACATCAGAAGGAGCTTTTCCTCGCAGCCCCCCACACTGTAGTGGAAGTAGGAACTTGACTGCTCTTTCTACCTGTTGGGTAGATGGGAGCAGTGGGGAGGTGGCCTGGTGGAGGTTCTCAGCTGTGCAGGACTTGCAGAGGAAGAGATGGGGAGGGGCCCGGGGTCGCAGGGTTGACTTGCCGATTTACCTCTCCGCTGCTACCACCAGTAATACCGGAATTTCTGGCCTTTATTTTTGCTCCTGCATTCACTCACCAGTAAGCATAGCCTCATAAACTTCTCTTCAATGTCCCTACAACATTTTCATCTTTTTGTTTTATTTTTTTCCTAGGAATTAAGGATTTATACAGGGTCTGGCACAAATAATGCCCCTTTGTAATTACAAAATCTTGTATTACAGAATCATAAGCATGTAATTCTGCAACATAACCATATCACACTCAAGCACACCATATGACATTTTAGATAAAATGTTCTCATTAAAACTGTACATTATTACACCCATATTATTACCCTACCAACCATCATCAAACAGGCCTTACTTCTGCCAGGCCCTGTATATATAAATGAGAGGCTTATATATTCTTTTAACTTCATTTTATTCTTTTTCTCTTTCACTGTGATAAAGATTTTATACACACACACACACTCTCTCTCTCTCTCTCTCTCTCTCTCTCTCCCTCCCTTCCTCCCTCTTGCTAAAGTTGTATTCCTGACTATTTCCGAAATAAAATAGACTTGGCTCTTTTTTGGACATCTCCTTTTAGGAAGTTCCATAGATTAAGGAGGCGGAACAATGCTGGGAGGCATTACCAAGAATTCTTGCCAAGGGGAAGAGCAGGAGTAGAGAAGATCCAGTCCCTACAGCCCTGGGAGATAACCTCAAGATTAGGCTCTAGGTCCAGCAAAGGAGAAAAGTGCTGAATTTCTGTTGTAGGAGCTGCCGTTTAGGGCTGCTGTTTATTTCTAGGAAACATAAGTTTCACATATGTGGGTAGGGAGCTTGACTGGAACAGAAAGTGGTGCTTTGCTACTGCTGCCTGAATCCTAACTATGAAACATTGCTTTTCTCCATGGCTCGAGAGCACTCAGCAAGGAGGTGTTGAATATAGAGAGTTGGCTGTTCTTTCCTGAGGGCAGTAGGGAGGGACAGGCCATGGTTTGAGCAGGGGGAACTTAGATATTTCAAAAGACATGCAGGGTTGGGCAGTGTTTGGCATATGCCGAACTTACGAACATGGAAAATTCTTTTCCAGGGACTCCTAAGGTACTATTTTGAGACCATTTGAATGGAAACTCCTTAAACTTATTTGCAGTCCCAGGCTCTGTGAAAAAAACAAAAACAAAAAACTGAAGGCCATCATGGAAATAGGACATGAGTTTTCACCTGACACACCGTGTGGCAGGAGCAGGAAATCAGAAACCCAAGCTGCACGTATCTTCTAGAATCTCCCTGGCAACCAAGTCAGCAAAGGCCACCCTTCCTGCAGCGACTGCCAGCTCAGAGAGCTGGCTGGAGAGTCTGCGTGGATTGCCCAGAACACCACACTCTTCCTTTTCAGTGGTCTGTTAAAAATGCCATCTTCTACCTTTATAGTGCTCTCTACTTTTTTATGTGTCCTTCTAAAGTTCTGCTCTTAGAAATTGCCATCTGCTTCTTAAAGCAGAGGGTTCTTTTAAGAACTCTACTTCAATTTTTAAGAAAACCATTGGAAGAAGATAAAATAGAAGAGCAATGGAACGCCGCAGCTGGTGGACAGATGTGATTGTTTCTCCTGCGTGGATGAAGACACTATGCTAAGGAAATCCAGTGACTTGCCTAAAGGCTACATTGTTAATGCCAGAACCAGCTGTGTACAGATCCTAAAGGGTAAAAAGTAAACCTTCAGTTTTTGTCCTAATAATCTTCTACCACCCTGCAGTTAACTGGGGGTGCCATACTTGGCACATGGATGCTCACTCGCTCCCTATCCCAGTCCTGAACAATGGTGGGACATGGCCCTGGGTTCAGTCAGGCAGGCAGGGGGGTGTGCACTGATGCTGGCTTCTGGAAGCTCTGTGAGTTGTGATGCTTCATTCGGGAAGCATCACGGTCAGTCTTTCCTCATGGTACTTGAAAATGTTCATTTTGAAAAGTTGCTATTGCCTGCATCTCACACTGAACCATGGTTAGAGCACTTTGAAGGTACAGCTTGCCATGATGCTTAAATGTTGACATGTGTCCAAGGATATCTTTTTGTGTTACAGACAACAGGCGTACCTTTGTCTTCCTAACTACACTCCCCCAACCCAGTTTGTGCTCCATGCAGCGACCGTAGTAATTCCTCAAAATATAAGTTGGGGTCGTTTCCCTGACCGAAACGCTCTAACAGCTTCCCACTTCATTTCAATGAAACCCCCCAAGTCCTTCCTGTAAGCTGAAATGCACTGAGTTATCTGGTTTTAATCAATTCGCTTTCTGCCATTTCTCCCTTGCTTGCTGTTCTCCAGAAACATTGGCTTTCTTGGTGTTTCTTGAACCTTTCAGGCACGTTCTCATCTCAGGAACTTTGCATTTGCTGTTTGCTCTGCATGAAACATTCCTTCCAAAGATGACTGAATGACTGTCTTTGGTGCATTTAGGTGTCTTTAAATTTCATTTTCTTGGGGATGCCTTTTCTGATCACTCCATCTGAAACAGTACCCACTCTTACTTTCTATCCCCTTTATTTCTTATCACAGTACTTACCCTGCCTGACACTGTATATCTAGTTGTTTCTCTGTGTCCATTAGAAAGTAAGATCTGTGAAGTCAGACAGTACCTGTTTTGTTCTTACTGTGTCTCCAGCTGGTAGAACAGGGCCTGATATAAGCATTCAGAAAATATATGTTAATGAATTAATTAATGAAATTAATTGACAGAGTATACCAAGCCTTTTGATACAGGTAGCCAAAGGGTGGATCTAATTATAATTGTGTATATCTATCAGTATTAGTATATACTACATTATATATATATATAGTATAGTATACAGGGTCCGGCACATGTTACATCTGCTTGAGTGTGGGTGGTAGCTAATAATATGGGTATAATAATTTATAGTTTTTATTTGAACATTTCACCTAAAATGTCATATGGTGTGCTTGAGTGTGATATGGTTATGTTGCAGAATTACATGCTTATGATTTTGTGATAAAGGATTTTGTAATAAAAGGGGTGTTATTTGTGTCTGACCCTATAGCCATATATATTTTAGGTACATAGATACAAAGAAAGAAGTATGATGCAAAATATGTAGCACGGAGCCTGATGCTCTGTAAGGGGTGGATATACTTTGCTTGCCTTACCCACTTTAATAAAACAGTTGACACATAGGTGCTATTATTGTCCTCATCGTAGTAATGCAGGAATGGAGGTTAAGAGGGGCAGCTTTACTCAAATCAGACAATTATTAAGTAACAGATTGTAATTAAACTGGATCTGGTCTGGCTCCAAAGCCTTAACTAAATGACCTAACTAAATGACACTATGCTGTATGTGTACTGCATTTTCTTGTTTTGAATCTGCCACAATTCTATAGGGGAAGAAATACCATAAAGGGATTTTGGAGGGCATATATTTCTACAAAGGGATACAAAGAAATGACAAAATATACATTTTTGAGATGAAAGAAGTTACCTAAATAGTTTGAAGCTAGATTAAAGTTTGCATGTAGTGATATGAAAATACAAATAAAATGTTTATTCAGGTATATTGACTAGGGTAAATGAAACAATTTAAAAGGTCATATTTTATACTCTTCTATTAAAAGAAGATTCTATTTGAAGAAGGATACTGTTGTTGTTAAGTATTGCAAATGCTATTAGCCATATTGGGCACATTTACAAACTGTTCATCTTCACCTCTGCAAACCTGCAGGTAGGTGTTTATTCTTTTATTTCCTGCTCCATTTATCCTTGTTTCCTACAGTTAACAGTTGAGAGTCTTCACTTCTCACTGTCGCTGTCCCACTTTTGCTCTGATTTATGTAGCTCTCAGCGCCTCCCCTTTAGGCCCCTCCCACCTAAGCCCTCAGCAGGTCGTTTCATGTCACATGCCCAGCTCTGCCCAGACGCACCACACTTCTCCCCAGGGCCGCACACAGTCGTGGGAGAACTGGGTGATCGCAAATTTGAGAACTACTCAGATTCGTTGCTATTTTTTTATTTTAGTGAACAATTATTTACGTCTCCTAAAAGTCAACGTTGTCTTCCAACTTATACCTATTTATTATATTCTCTAATTTCAATGATGATATATTACTTTAAATAGATTTTCTAACATATTTCAATTGCTTAAATCTATGAAAAAAGAGAGACTTCTAGTTTGTGAAAGAGTGAAGTAATGGGGTCAATATTTCCTGAAACAACTGAAAAACTAGACAGAGTTTATCAAGTAACTTTTAAAAAAATTATTTTATTTTAATGGTTGTTCAAGTACAGTTTTCTGTCTTTTACTCCCATCCCAGCCCACCCCCCAGCCCTGCCTACCTCCCTCCCATTTCCACCCCTGCCCAGTTTTTGTCCATGTGTCCTTAATACTTGTTCCTGTAAGCCCTTCCCCTTTTCCCCTGAAATTTCCTCTCCTCTCCCCTCTGGACACTGTCAGCCTGTTCTCTATTTCGGTGTCTTTGGTTATATTTTGCTTGTTTGTTTGCTTTGTTGTTTAGGTTCCTGTTAAAGGTGAGATCATGTGGTATTTGTTTTTCACCACCTGGCCTATTTCGCTCAGCATAATGCTTTCCAGTTCCATCCATGCTGTTGCAAAGGGTAGGAGCTCCTTCTTTCTTTCTGCTGCATCGAATTCCATTGGGTGAATGTAAGGAATTTTCTCAGAAAACTAAAAATGAATCTCCCTTTTGACCCAGCAATTCCACTGCTAGGATTATATCCTAAGAACCCTGAAACACTAATCCAAAAGAACCTATGCACCTCAATGTTCATAGCAGCACAATTTACAATAGCCAAGTGTTAGAAGCAACCTAGGTGCCCATCAGTAAATGAATAGATCAAGTAACTTTTAAATGTTTTGGACATCAGAGAGTAAAGCACAGTGACCCCTGAGAGACAGAAGACAAGGTGACTTCTAAGATTGCCCCAGTTTAAGGCTAAGAGCGTTTCCAGGCTCCAGCAAAGAGTGGAGGACCCCCGCTGGGTCCTAGTGACCTCCTGAATTGTGGAGATGGAGTGGGGTCTTTGAAAGGACTGATAAAATTAAAAGACCTCATCGAGACCAACCAGAAAAAAGAAGAAAGATATAAATGATCAATATCAGGTACTCAAGAGAGAGGTGGCATCACTACTGATTCTACAGTACTGGGAAAACTGCTGACACCTGGATGCTGATACATTCAGCGACTCAAATGGAAAGGAGAAATTCGTTGAAAGGCACAAACTACCAAGGCTCATTCAAAAATAAATAACCTGGGTAAGCTTATATCTATTAAAGGAATTAAATTTATTGTTTATAAAACAGTCTCACATATAAAAACTCTAAGTCCAGATCACTTCATTGGTGAAGATGTACCAGTTCTCTACAAACTCTTCCAGAAAATTGCGGATGAGAGAATACTTCTCAAATTATGTTATGAGGCCAGCATTACACTGATCCCCAAACCAGAAAAAGACATAAGAACAGAAAAATAACAGACTGCTCAATACCCCTTATGAACATATATGTAAAAATTCTGACAAAGTTTTAGCAAATCAAATCTAACAACAGATGAAACATCATGACCAAGGGGGCTTATCCCAAGAAGGCAAGGTTGGCTAAAGATTTGAAAATTAATCAACATAATTCACCGTAGTAAGAGACTAAAAAGTGAAGCTGTATGATCATCTCAATAGAAACAAAATATATTTGACAAAATCCAGTATACATCCATGGTAAAAACTCTCAGCAAACTTGGAATGGAAAGGCACGTCCTCAAACTACACAAAGCAATAGAACATCTATTAAAAACTTGTAGCTAACATCACACTTACTAGTGAAAGACTGAATGCTTTCCCCTTAAGATCAGAAAAAAACATGGATGTCCTCTCTTGCCACTTCTATTCAAATTAGAGTGGAGATTCTAGTGCCATAAACAAACAAAAAAGTATTAGGATAGCAAGTGAAACTGCTTTATCATAAATAACATGATCATCTATGAAGAAAATATGATAGAATCTACCAAAAAGAACTGATAGTGAGTTTAACAAAGTTGCAGGGTAAAAAGTCAATATATACAAATAAGTTGTATTTCTCAATATTGGCAGTGAAAAATTAGAAATTGAAATGAAAATAATACCATTCATGATACCATCAAAAATACCAAAGACATCACCCCGGCTGGGTGGCTTCAATGGTTGGAGCCTTGTCCCCAGCACCAAGAGTAGCAGTTTCCATCCCTGGTCAGGACACATGCCGAGGTTGTGGGTTCGACACCTGGTGGCAGCGTGTACAGGAGGCAACTGATAACCGATCTCTCTCTCTCTTCCTAAATGTGATTAAGACTGACATAGTCAAATGGCTTTATTGAAGTATAATTGACAGACATAAGATTGCATGTATATAAAGTATATTATTTGGTAAGTTTTGACAAACATGCACCCATAAAACTATCAGCAAAATCTACTGAAATATGCTAAAAACTGGAAAACATTACTGAGAGAAATTAAAGCAGATATAAATAAATGGAGAGACAGACCATATACACTGATTGGAAGACTCAGTGTTGTTAAGATGCCATTTCACCCCAGATTGATCTATATAGTTCAACATAATCCAAAGCCAAATCCCAACTTTACCAAGATATTTTTTGGTAAAGTTGATCAATTCAGTTTGGAACTCATATGAAAATCTAAAAGTGGCAAACCAACTTTGAAAGAAACAAAGTTGGAGAGCTAACACTACCTGATTTGAAGAATTATTAAATTTCCATTAATATACCATTGTTTGGGGGTAAAGATAGACAAATAGATCCATCTAAAAGGAGAGAGTACTGAAATAGACCCAAGTATACATATAATTAATTTTTGACAAAGGTTCAAAGGTTCTTCAGTGGGGAAAGAATAGATTTTTCAACCAATGATGCCAGAAAAATTTGATATCCAAATACAAAAATAAAAGTGCCATATACTTATACTTCATGCCATTTATAAAAATTAACAATATATTGTAGACCTGCTTTTACAACCATAAAATTATAAGACTTCTAGAAGAAGCATAGGGGAAAAATCTTTGTGACTTGACTTAAGCAAAGATTTCTTAAGGTAACACCAAAAGCATAATCCATACAAGAAAAACTTGATAAGTAGGACTTTATAATTAAAAACTACTGTTCTTTGAAAGACACTGTTGAGAATGAAAAGGGAAGTCAGAGACTTGGAGAAAATATTTACAAATCATACGTATGATTGAGGACTTGATCCAGAACAACTAAATAATAAGAAACAAACAATCCAATAAAAATGAGCAAAGAATGTATACCATGATGAATAAATTAATGAAAAACACATGCAAAAATGTCTAATATTGATAGTTATCAGGGATGCACAAAGAAAAAACACCAGGAAATACCATATCACACCTGTTAGCCTGGCCAAAAAAAACCCCACAAAAACTGGACCGCTCGTACACTGCTGGTGGGATGTAACATGGTAACAACCATTTTGGAAGCAGTTTGGCAGTTTCTTAAACATTTACTCTCAAATAACTTAATAACTCCACTCCTAGGCAATTACCTAAGGGAAAATGAAAGCCTGTGTCCATACAAATACTTGCACACAAATGTTCATAGTCGTTTTACATGTGCTAAGCAAAAACTGGAGTCTCCCCAAATGTCCATCAATAGGTGAATGGATACAGTTTTGATATGCCCATATAACAACAAGTACACCTCATCCGTAAAAAGGAACAAACCATTGATACATAGAACAATGAGTCTCAAAATAATTATGCTGAGTGAAAGAAGCCTGACTTGTCCCCTCCCCGCAAATACGATTCTCTTTATGGAAAATTTAGAAAACACAAACTAAAGTATAGTGGCTGACAGCAAATGAATGATTGCTAAGGGATAACGGAAAGAAAATGAAGAGAGGTCGGAAAAAGGAGTTACAAAAAGGCTAGAGGAGGTGATGAATATGTTCATTATCTAGGTTTTGCTGATAGTTTTATGGGTACGTATGTTTGTCAAAACTTACTAAATGATATACTTTAAATATGTGCATTTTCTTGTACGCTAATTATACTTCAGTAAAGCTATTTTAAAACTACCAAAAAGATACCATATCTGTCTCCCCAAGTTCAACTAAGACTTTGAATTCTAAGGATTTCCAATAAGAGAAACATTTAGCATTTAGATTCTCACAATTTTCGAGAATATTTTTCCTGCATGTGTATGGCTATGCCTTTTTTGTTTAATTACCTGATTTTTTCCAATGGAAACCTTTTATTTGATGAGGAAGGAAAGCAGTAGAAACTCCATAAACTGCCGAAGAGAATGTGAATTGGTGCCATCTCCACGTGAAACCATTTTGTAAAGTTAAATACATGCATACCGTACAACCTACCAATTCTCTTTTCAGGCATGTACAAAGACTAGCAGCTTCCAAACTGTTTGGTCTTAAGACTTTTTTGTACTCTTAAATTATTGAGGAATTCAAAGAGCTTTTGTTTGTGTGCATTGTCTTTAGATAATTACTGTATTAGAAACCAAAGCTGAGAAAGTTTTAAAATATTTTTCAGTTTAAAATAACAATAATAAACTAATGGACATGTTAACACAATACTTTTAGGAAAAATAATTTTTTTCCAAAACCAAAAATTTCGTGAGAACAGCAGGATGGTTTTCTGTCTTTGCACATCTCTTCGATATCCTTGCGCAGTAGAAGATTGTTGCTTGTGTTGTCTCTGTGGCCAGTCTGTTGGGATATATTGTTTTAGTTGAAATAGATGAGGAAACTTGAGCCTCACACAGATATTTAGTTAGAAAGGGAGAACCATTTTACTTTGATTTTTACTTTTTATCTTCAACCAAGGACATTTTTCATTGCTTTTAGAGAGAGAGTCGGGGAAAGAGGAAGGTAGAGAGAGAACACCGATGCAAGAGAGAAGCGTTGCTCCGTTGCCTCCCATACATGCCAGGACCGGGGATCAAACCCGCAACCTAGGCATGTGCCCTGACTGGAATTGAACCCACAACCTTTTGGTTACCAGATGACACTCTCCAACTACTGTAGCCTCACTGGCCAAGGCAGAAAAGGGAGAACCATTTTTAATAGGCTTTTCAATAAATTCTGGATATTCTTTTTTGATGCTATACCCCTCTAAGTGATAGTTTCTTAAATTTAAATTGCCAGGTTGAATCTGAAACCATGTCAGTGAACTTTTATACTGTTATATGAAAATCCATTGGTCTATCTGTATGTTGAATGAACTGAATGCACTATTCTATAACATTCCATACCAGTCATTGGGAAACTATTGATTCGCCGAGTTGTTCACATCTTCCAAAATGTTGACACATTGTATTATATAATATCAACAAATGATTCTCACTAATGTCACCAATGATTTTTTTCAGAAAAGTCTTAAATAACTGGAAAACTGTTAAGCTTAACACGGTGGACACAAGTTTTCTAATATTCTAAGTTTTACTTAAAAGATTAAATTTTACCATTGGCAATCGGTACTGTCATTCTATTTTTTTTTTTTGAAGTGACAAGTTCAGTTTGTTTTTGAGAAAATAACTGCTGAATATCAAATCTGAATCACTGTTGGTTTCAAGTCTATCATTCTTTCAAGTAAAACTAGTGGTCTGTGAAGGAAAGTGGTTAGTTTGGCTCACAATTCAGCTTTTCCTTGAGACAGCCATTGATCTTTCTTACGCATCAGAAGTGCTTTATGCGTACTTCCCATTTAGTGACAGAACAGGGTGGGCAAATGCTCTTTATAAAGGGTTACAGTGAACACTTTAGGGTGTGGCAGCATTTCCCTAGTTCTACATTCTATTCTTGGAGGTCAGCTTGCTAAGTCTTTCTGTGGTGTTTGACACTGGTGATTCCTCATTGCTTCTTCAAATTTCTCAAACCCTCCCCTCCCCTCCCCTCCCCTTCCCCTCCCTCCCCTTCCCTTTTCTTTTCTTGATTTATTTCTTTCTTTCTCTTTACTTCTTCATTCATTCATTCATTCCTCCCTCCCTCCCTGCCTCCCTCCAAAATTAGTGTTTTTGGTTTCTTTGGATATATTCCCAGAAGTGGAATCACTGGGCCATAACGCAGTCCCATTTTTAATTTTTTGAGATAACTCCATACTGCTCTCCACAGTGATTGCACCAACTGTATTCCCACCAACAGTGAATGAAGGTTCCCTTTTCTCTACATTATCACCAGCACTTGTTGTTTGTTGATTTATTGGTGATAGCCATTGTGACAGGTGTGAGGTGTGAGGTGGTTGTAATTCGCATATCCCTGAGGATTAGTGATTTCTAGCATCTTTGCATATGTCTGTTGGCGATCTGTACATTCTCTTTGAAGTAGTGTCTATTCAGGTCCTCTGCCCATTTTTAATTGGATTGGTTTTATTTGGTGTTGAGTTGTATGGGTTGTTTATACATTTTGAATATTAACCCTTTATCAAATGTATTTGTTTTGTTGATTTTTTTTAGTTTAATGTAGTCCCTTTTCTTAATTGGCTTCCATAAGTTCACTTTCCTGGGTTTCTCTTTACCATTTTGATCGTTCTTTCACTTCCTTGTCTGTAGTCATCTCTTTTTTAATATTTTATTTATTTAATCTTTACTGTATTTTTTTCCACTACCATTTAACCCCCTTGTACTCCTTCTCCACAGTCGCCGCACTGTTGTCCACGGCCATGAGTCTTTTGTCCTTTTTGCTTGACCCTTCCACCCCCTAACCCCCCCCCCACCTCTTAAACATTGATCTTTCCTAGCTTTGGTTCTTATTTTTCTTATGTGTAATATAATTTTTATGGTTCTTTGTATGGTATTTGGGTTACCTCTTCTACTTTCAAGATTTCAGCTCTTATTTCACTGCAGATGACTCCCAAATTTGTATCTAGGCCAAATGTGTCCTCTAAGCTTCAGAGCATACCTCTAGGCTCCTATCCGACATCTCAGATTAGATCTCCGACAGCTCTTTCAAATGTATCGTGTCCAAAATAGTTGATACCTCCTTTGAAAACAACTCTGTCCATTTCAGCAAAAAGCGTTTAATGGACCCCAGACCAGAAACTTGGACTTGTTCAGGTTCCTTTTCCCTTCACCTCTCCGTATCCTTTTACTCACCTCCCAATCCTGTTGGTTGCACCTCAGACATCTTTCTGCCCGATTCATTATCTCCCCTATTTTCCCTGCCCTTTGTTTAGTGTATGTCCAGCTCATCTCTGACTCTCAGCTGGGCCTTCTCACTTGCCACTTCTATGTCTTCTAGTATCTCCAGGCAGAACTGATTGCTCCTCACCCTCTGCCTCCGCTTACCTTGCAGGTAGTATTTAGTAGTTGCTGAGTAATGCGATTGACTTTAACGTGATTGAATAACGTGATAGTAAAAGTGAAATCTTACTGGTACTTCTTCAGGGGTCCCCAGTCACTTTGATGTCATGCGTGAGACCTCTCACTGGCCATTTCTCAGCTCTTTAGTTACGTTTCTCCCCACCACTTGCCCACAGCTGGCCCTTAGGCCACCACAGGTGTCGAAGGACACACCACCTCACGTGGCTCCGCACTTTGCATATTTGCTGAAAAAGTACCTCTCACTCCTCTCACATGTCATAGCTGACTTTAGGGTCCTTCTTACGGAACCTGCCCTAACACCTCACCGTATTCTCATAATGCCACAGATGTGTAACATATTTACAAACATTTGTTTTGGGTTCCTGCTTTGTTTAGACCACTTGGCACTTCCTATAACAGACCTGAAAAGTAGTAATTATTACCCTCTGTACAAGATGAGGGCCTGAGTTAAAGGGATATTAATGTGCCCAGGGTCACACATCTAGGCAGGGGCTGAGCTCTGGGCCAGGGCTCTTGCTGCTCTACTCTGCTGCTTCTCTTTGCTCATCTTTCACAGGGATTTCTCTGTTATCTGAACGTGTATTCGTCTCCTCTGCCCAGCAAGGCATTTCTCCATTCCCAGAGACCAGTTCAGTAAACAAATGCATAGAAGAATTCATGACTGGCACAGAATTTCAAGTATAAATTTGTCCCTTGATATTGTCTCAGAAACCAGGTTTATAGCATAGTGAGTTTTCATTTTCAAAGGATTGTTCATATTTTGGGGGAAAGTACAGTTCTCATACATTTTACTCAACAGATGTTTCTCGTGCACTGTGCTCTGTGAAGTGCTGCACGGGAAGCAGACCCTGGTCTGACTGCTTCTGTCTTCAAGGAGCTGTGGTATGGCAGGAACTTAGGGCACATACACATCCACTCTGAACACGCAGCAAAAACAAAATGCCTCGAGTTTTAACACAGAGGGAGGTCACATGGGGATGCATTTAAAAGGGATTAGGAAAAGTTCCTTGAAGGATGAATAGAATTCCAATAAAGAGAAATATTGAGGGAAGGGTGTTAAGAGGAAGGGATGATGACTGAAATTTAAAATAAAGTAAAAAGTAAGCCTGGTTTGGTCCACTTATAACTGAGAACAATTATAAGTACCCTTTAGACTAGAAATTAAGAGCTATTTCAGCAATGGAGTATCAACTTTTAAAAATCTTATTTATTATAAAATAAGAGAATTGAATAACATATGTGGCTTCATGATTACTGAATGTGGATTCTGAGTAAAGAAAAGCATGCTTTGTCTCTGTGTTCTTTGCATGGGATTTCCTAGGAACTGGGTATCACATGCGGATCTCTGCATGGCAGGTGTGGCCTGAAAAAGAAGTCCAGCTTGTTTCCTCCTCAGATGGCAGTCGGTACCCCAGTGCTGTGGGTTCTGTTAGCACATGATCTTTGGATGCCTCTGCTAACTTCCTGACAACATTCACCACGTTTTCTGAATGCTGGGCAGACCCTCTCTGCCCCTGTATAAATTGCTTTTTCCTGAGACAGACCTAGAAGCATACTGATAATATGTAGGTGTGGATAGTGAATGTGTTACAAAGTTTTACTCTCTTAGAAACGCACGTCAAATTATAGCAATTTAATGTGAGCATGATGTTCTGTGAATGCTTAGATGGGCATTGTGGAATTCTTTCTTTTCACCGTTTGCTCTCATTCTGACACTTGAGTGACAAATGTATTTATTCGTATCCATCAAAATGAAATACAACTGAAGTGTGCTTTTAGCTATAGTGTTTTAAAAAATACTGATGTTATTGACTTCAAATGGTGTATAGAGTAAGTGTCCACAAGTCTGAAACAACTGTGTTTGGAGGGATAAAATAGAGATGATTAACATGAGGCTTAGCCTTCCTGAGTCTGACACTGATGTTAGTAACAGAAAACAGATAAAATTCAGAAGAGGGTATAGAAGAGAATTGAATAGAAAAAATATGCTCAAGAAAAAACAGATATATTTGCTAATAAATACATATTTCTATAAATATATGTGTAAAAATAATATAGTTTAATTTTTAAAATTTTTATTATCTTTTGTCCAAGTAATTGTGGACTCATTTTAGTAAACATGTTTACATGTTTAACATTTGCAATGAATTTTGGTGGGTAATGATTAATGTCACTGATCGATGTCTCTTTTCGTAGATTTGATCCAGGCTACCAATGAGACCAATGTCAATATCCCTCAGATGGCCGACACGCTCTTTGAGCGGGCGACAAACAGCAGCTGGGTGGTTGTATTTAAAGCTTTAGTCACAACACATCATCTTATGGTGCATGGAAATGAGGTAAACTAAGTGAACTTTTCTAATTTTGGTGGGGGAGTGCGGCTTTTATGGAAAAATATGATGAAGACATAAGGCCCTTTGATCTTTCACTAATCATGAGAAAATTTAAGGTTCAGATTCACCTAGAATACAATATTAATCTTAGCTATTTAAAAAAAAATAGTGTTGTTAGACATTTATTAGAGATAATTAAGTATTAAATGTTACTGGTCCCTAAGTGTTCTGTGTGGGACAAAAGTAGGTTTACAGATGTGAGTATGTAAAACACAGTTTATTCTTATATTGTTACTTATGAGTTATTGTATTATTTTCCCTATGAACAACTGTAAACCTACTTTTGCCCCACCCTGTATGTAACATATAAATATATTAGTGGGAAAAAATGTTAGGAAAAAGAAATGATAGAATTATTTTTCCCATAGGAAATATTCCTTTGTGCCTTTAAGTGAAAATTGCTTTCATAAAAATGTTTAATTTTTGAAAATATTGATAAAATAAAAATTACTCATTTTGTGTAGGATATCTACCAAATCCTATTAAATTGCAGTGTTTCTGTTATATACAGTCATGAAAGATCATACAATTTAATTCTAACTCAGCTAGTAGTATTCAATCTTCCCCACACCCCAGAGAAAGTCAGGAATTTTTGGAAGCTTCATAATGGAGTATAAGAAAAAAGTGAGAAATTTTTTTTTAAAAATTCTTTTTACTATCAGAAATTATTTAAAAGTATGACTTGATAGTATTGGTGTTAATTCTAACTTTTGTCTTTTAGAGATTTATTCAGTATTTGGCCTCTAGAAATACACTATTCAATCTCAGCAATTTTTTGGACAAAAGTGGATCCCATGGTGAGAATATTTATGTTTTATCCTTTTTATGCTATATTTTTCATGTGGAATTTTTTTTTTGTTTTTTTGATGTGAGGCTATTAATACAAAATTAAAACTGATAGCTCTGCTAGGTGTTTAAGAAAATATAAAAAAGTATATAAGTAGTTTAGACTAGTTTTTAAATATCTTATGGTTAGATAACTCAGTGTGTAATTTATATGTTCATTTTATTTTTGTCTTTTGAGTGTTTACCTTAGAAAGTAACAGTGGGTATGCCAGACCCACAGTTGTTTGTGTATAATTGTGCAAGAAGCAGTGAAATGAAAGGTGCTTTCCCAATTAAAAAAAAAAAAACAGATAACAGTCCTACAGAAATGTCCTTTATAAAGTAATAGAATTTAAACTGCAGTCATCTGTTCATCGTATTTACTGGTTGCTGTTATGTATAAGGCAAACGCAGCAGGGAAGTGGAGAGTTCTCAGACAGCAACATACATTGAGTCTAAAACAGGCTGTTGTTACCTGGAACAGTGACCAAAAATGCAGTGGGGAATCAGAACAGACATTCCGTACGAGGATAAGATACTTAAAAACTAGTATAAACAGATGAACATAGCTAAAGTAAATAGTCTTGGAATGTCTCATGCCAAGATTATCTTTGCCTGTGGTAGATTAAATGAAGCCCATTGGACACACTTAATTGACCTCATCCTAGAATTATTTACATTTGGGGAGTTAAAAGAAATTGGTACTAAGCAAAGCACAATTGAAGGTATTTTACTAATCAGTTTTATTTCCTCTTCTCCTTCCCCCAGGTTATGATATGTCTACCTTCATAAGGCGCTATAGTAGATATCTGAATGAAAAGGCTTTCTCTTACAGACAGATGGCATTTGATTTTGCCAGAGTGAAAAAAGGGTATGTTTCTTCTTTCTCCTGTTTATTTGAGCAGAGTAAGACTTTGAGGAGTACTTGAATTATTTTAATCAAACTTAAATGCCAACTAATTTTGACTATCAAGGACCACTTTACAACTGCCTGAAAAAGAAACTTGATGAATAATATTATTGAATTTAGCCTTGAGGTTGTAATACGCATTACTTTATATTGTCATGCATAAAATCTGACATGATACTTAGATTTGAAATGATATAACATTCTTATTTGTTAAAACCAATTCAAAATTCTTAAACACATATATCTTTAATTTTAAATGGAGAAAATTTAAACAAAGTTATTTTAGAAAAACAGTGGCTGTAATTGACAATAATTATTCAGATGTGTTTTGATTGAAGTTAAATTAAACTGTGTGCATGGTGGAGATCTGTTTCTGAGAGGTAATAGCAGCCTAGTATAATACACACATGCCATAATGAACTAATTATTAATACTAACCATTGATTAAGAAAACCTCATTGAAGCAGAGACACATTTTAATTCTTCATCAAAACATCTATTTCCTCCCAAATAGATGTTTGACTTTAATCAGAAGTGTTCAGCCAAAAATATGTGCAAATTTGTGTTTGTTCCTAACTGGAAAGAATGACAAATTAGTGTAGAAGATTTAATATTTTAGTCTCTGTTATCCACACAAAAAGATATAACTTTATTTTTCTAATAGCTTACCTACCCTTAGCTTTGAACTTTTTTATCATGGTGATGACCAGTATAAACTTATCTATTCAAAATAAATTAGTTTGTTGTGGATGAACATTAAAAAAAACTAAGATTCCTACTTCATCCTCTTCTTCTTAGACTTCTTACATGTCCCTGGGCAATCACTGTTGATGTCCCCCAGTGCACTGTGGCCTCTCCACCACAGGCCCACAGCCTTCTCAGGAACTTCTGTGCCCCCGTAAGGGCACATAAAGACTCTTTGGGTTGCTCTTCCTACCATTGACATGGGAAAGACCTTGAAAATTGCTATCACCAGCCTGTTCTCATTTCCTGGGCATTTTCCTCACCTGTTTCAGTATTGTCACTGCCTGACCATCACAGGATGCAGGGGCACCCTAAGAGGCCTGGGGGTGGGTACAGGGTGCAGTGCCCCCTCTGACACACCCTCTGGCACTAACCTCCACTTGCGTCCTCTTCAGCTAAACCTTTACCTCCTTTTGGCCAAACTATGCATATCATCATGCGTTTTTCTTCACTGATGGTGATAACATCTGTACTCCAGTCCTTCAAAGACTTCCAAGACATGTTTTCTCTTTCTCAGAAACAAAAAAAAAGACTAACATTTAGGACACTTAGATTTTTAATACTATTATTTCTGTTACAGATTTAAAAGAATCCATTTAGAAATTTAGTCAACCTCTTTTATCCAGACCACAGTGCTTTCTGCCTGCGGGAGGTGCAGAAAGAAAGTGTTGCCTGTGTGATTAAAGAATAAGAATGGATCAGAGGAAGTGGTACAGAGAGGAGGGTCAACTACAGCCTCCTCACGTCTCAAAATCACCCCACAGGGTTAACAAGGAAATAAGGGGAAAATGTCTAAGAACAATGTATGTGGTCTTGAATTTTCCATGCACAAGGAGGTTTTATCTTTTTCTTTTTAAAAAAATTGTAGGGCCGATGGCGTCATGAGGACAATGGCTCCTGAAAAGCTACTAAAGAGCATGCCAATACTGCAGGGACAAATTGATGCACTGCTTGAATTTGATGTACGTATCTCACTAGCAAATGTGTCTTACACAATTAGTATTGCCTTTTACTTGAAGGTGGGCTACAGGTAGAGCTGGAGTGTCCTCAGGAAGTAGATTGGGATCTCTCTCATTTAGGGTAATTAGATAAACTCTTAGTTGAAGCTGTTAGCACAGTAGAGATGATTGCCCAGATTGTCCATGCAGTTTACCAGGTAGTTACTTAGGTCGTGGGAAAACATGAGTGATACATTCTTGAAACCCCAGGTTTGCAGCAGGATGGTGGTTTCCTGTTTTCTTTGACAGATTGTAGCTGCAAAATGTCCCTGCAGGCAGCTGAGTAACTCAGCGTGCAGTTAGAAGCCATGTTATACAGATGCTCAAATGACACCATTCGCCAAAGAAAATTGTTTATGTTTCATCATGGTCCTTCTTCCTGACAATACCAGTGTGACTGGTCTCTCAAAACCATACCTGTGCCTTGGCGATGGTGGTGAATACACTAACCTACACATGTGACAAGATCATGTAGAACTAAACAGACACACATAAGTGAACCCAAATACAATCAGGTAATAAGATTGATGGATTATATCAAAATCCGCATTCTGGCTGTGATGTTTTACTATAGTTCCATGATAAAACCATTGGGAGAAACGGGGTAAATGGTACCTTGAAATCTCTCTCTGTTTTTATAGCTGCATATGGATTTATAGTTATTTTAAAATAAAAAGCTTTAATTAAATAACTATATTTGATTCATTAAAATAAAATATTCTGACATATAGTAAGATTCTTAACTCACATTGTTAGCTTTCCCCTCTTTTGGTGGTGGTTTAAAACAATCTTCCTCAAATATTAATAACTTAAAATTTCTGTTATAATTATACGGTTTACTCTACAATTGAATCCTAGTCACAACACCCAAATCCAGTGACATTTCAGTAAACACAGCAATGTAGCTTGCTTTTTTTTGACAGATTTTGTGGTAAGGACTTGACTAGATATTTGTGGAATTGCTTCTTTAACTTTTTTCTTTTTGTGCATTTATTTTTCTTTGCTTTTCTTGCCCTCAATTATGGTATTGTCTTAAAGGAGAAAAGTCATAAAGGAAAAAAGAAACAGAGCTTGAGAAGATGTGAACAAGGATTGGGAGATGAGGAGAAATTATTCTTCTTTGTGTTGATTACTAGAGTATTTGGTGGGTGGGTGAATGCCATGAGTCTCAAGAATTGTTTTAGGGGTAGCCGGCAAGGTACCTATTACCCATCCTATGCTTCCTCACTGAGTTACTGCAGGCCCCTGGATCCCAAACCCTTCCACAAAGAACATTAAATAGGGGAAGTGGAAGAAGGTAATATAACATAGTAAAAGCAATAAAAGACCAGATGTTCAACAGGTGGATTGGCTTGATCTATGGATTACTGATCAAATAGAATGTATGTATGTCTTATAATTGATAGGATAACTTCATTGACTTAAATTGAAGCAAGAAAAATGCAATCCATCTTTTGATATTGCCAGGTTACTAAAAGAAATAACACAACATTTGTAAAACGGGTGAATTTCTTATTAATCATTTGAGACTTTTGAATGTGCTCTGAGAAAAATCGTCATTTGGTGGTACGTTTTAACACGTTAACTCTTCATCTCCTTCTAGGTGCATCCCAATGAGCTAACAAACGGTGTCATAAATGCTGCATTTATGCTTCTTTTCAAAGATCTTATCAAACTTTTTGCTTGCTACAATGATGGAGTTATTAACCTACTTGGTATGTAGAACCACTGAGTGATGCCTTTGAATAAAGAGAGTATCAGAATGCAAAGAGTTGGATACCGCAGCCTTAATACATAAAGATATGAGTATATGACTCATTTGGGTCACATTCTCCTGTGTATTCTCACATCAGTCAAGCTAAGTATAGGAAATGGAAAGCACTCTAGATGTTTTAAGCAGAAAGGGATTTCATAAAGGGATTTCATATAGGGATTTTGATGCTTAACAGAATTTCAGAATGACCGAAGGAGGAGGTTCTAAGCTTTACCTCTTGGAATAAGTCCCATAACAATAAATTACTGCTCCATAATGCTAACGTCTACCTCTGATGCCAGCCCTGGAGATGTGCAGGAAACAAGAAGCCACTACCACCTCACTGAGTGTAATAGTGAGAGGGGTCACTCTAGCTCCTGGGTTCCTGGACCCATATATTGATCAATGGGTCCAGGCCAATGGTTCAGAGTATATACTAGAATCCCTAACTTCTTAAGGTGTATTCTTAGAGTAGAGCGAGTGTGAAGTGAATTCTTCTGTGGGCTGTTCCGTCATTATGCAATACCTTCCACTTCTGGACCGATGGGATTCATGCTAAGACTGGTGAATTCTGTGGAGTATGTTGTCTCACATCGTGCGCAGTAAAAATAGAGGCAGTGTTGTGTGAGATACGATGATGGTGAGTCACTCCACAGACGGTGGTGCTGGCAGAGCAATGCAGGCAGAGATGATGAATCCATGTGCAGGATAAACTGTCTGTTATAGTATAGAGAGAGCACTGCGCTCCACCCTAGGAATTCATCCTTATCCTGGTGCTGTGTGGCGGCTTCTGTACTCCTTGGACTATGGTGTCATGGTGGAAGCTCCTCATTTATCTCTGGCAGACGGGACACTTAGCAATGGCATTTAGTTCATCAGCCAGTGGAGTCTTCTTGCCCCGCTGGTTACTGAGAACCGTTTTATGGTGTGTGCCTTTGGACTGACTGCATTTGCATGAGATAAAAATAGTCTCCTGTTCTTTACTGATTCTGAGAGGTTGATCCACTCTACCTTTTCTCCAGACCTCTTGTCACTGGTCTTCTAATTTTATTTTTCCCATGTCCTTGGTCATACAGGCCAGCAGTTACTTACTGCACATATTTTTGTGCATTTCTGTATGTCTCATCATATTTCCTTTGACATAAAGTGAAAAGTCAGATAGATATATCATTAAAGCTTGACCTACAATGAAAGATTCCTTTCTACTGTCAAGGTCACCCCTTTGTAGGGATATAATGATTCAGCAAACCACTTCTAACTGGTGCCAGCATGAGAAGCTATCTCTACACCAAGCTTCAGTTCCCTTTGCCCTCAGTCAGTTGGTCACAGGCCCGACTTGTAGGAGAAACGGCAGTGCAGGAGAGCAGGCGCACTGGGAATGTGGGCCGTCTTCACACGGCCTGCATGGGTATTCAGGGTCTGCTGGAGGCGGATCTCTGACGACATCGGGCACGTTCAGGGTGGTAAGGCTGCAGACTAGACTGATCTCTGGTAGACCACTTCCCTTTGATGGTGGAGTATTTTGCACTTGTCCAACTTTATGGTTTGGTATATTAGATAACACTTGAGTTTCCTGATTACCTGATATTCTGTGGTCAGAATCTAAGTCTCTAGAAGCAAGCCAAGAGCAATTTTTCCAAAGGATATTAGTTACTGTCTGAAGAAGACGTGGCTCAGCTCCAGAGCACTGGAGACTTCTACTTCATTTTCCTAGGGGAGTGTGCCAGAGGCGTTCTGTGGCATTTGGACCTGCTGAAGACGCTTTGAATGCTTTTAGATTTGCAGGAGCAAAGGCCCACAGGGCTCCAGGTTGCAGTAGTGGCAGAGCCTGCCCTCCGCCTGGACCCCACTTACATTCAACACAGTACCAGATACTCTGTTCAGAGCAGCACACGCATGTTGTGTATATGACCTCCAAAACCGAAAAAGCTCAGCCGGCTTTGCCTGCATTTTTGTTATAGGGAGTGTAAGGTGAAGCAATGTGTCTTTCACATGGAGGGGACCTTTGGACCTTCAGGAACTTCTTTGACGTAGCAGGTCCCTGAACTTTCATAGATTCTGTCTCTCACCCTTTGATATACACGTATCTTATCAAGGCACTTAGCGTAGTTGAAATTCTTGCACACTAGATACAATCATCCTAATGTCATCAAAGTGCTATCCCCCAGGATTATGACTGCCAGAGAGGTTGATACCCTTGAAATAAGACAGTGAGGGTGTACTGCCTCCTGGCCGATGAAAGCAAACCACATCTGATGGGCTCTGTTTATTGGGGTGGAGATAAAAGAATTTTCTAGTTTGATAGCTGCCTGTCAGGAGCCAGGATTTGTACACTGGAAAGGAGGACGCATCTGGATCTCCACGAGTAGTGGTCATTACCTGAGTAAGTTAACAGGGCATATATATGATGGAATGCTAGCCCCGTACCTTTGCAGAAATTAGGAAACCAGTGTGAGGACTCTGCTAGTTTCAAAGTGTTTCTATCCCAACTATACATTCAGGAAACTGGGGAAATAACCACAGATAGTTTCATGTATCCACTGGATATAGTTTTCTTTTATCACCTAATCCCCATCGGGCCTCTACTCAGATTGGCAGAAGATACAGTGACATTTTGAGTCCCCAGGGAGTAGCATCAACCTAGAGTCTGTTTCTCTGAAAAGTCTGGGTATGTTCTTTTCCGCTGTACACAGCCATTCTGATAACAGTCCCTTTGCAGAAGACAAGGAAAAAAGTGCCTTGTGGCTGTGGTTCTAGGACCTTCCTCAAGAATACCTGGGGGGCTTTTTGAAATTCGGGTTGCTAGACCCAACCTGGAGGTTCTAATTCAGCAGTTCTGGGGAGGGGCCTGAGGATTTGCATTTCTAGTAGGTGTGGAGCAGGAGCGCTGTTGCTGCCAGTCTGGGGACTTCAGTTTGAGAACCACTGTGTTGGAGCCACTCCCAGATGCTCAGGCAGGCACTTCAATCCATGCTTTTTGGTAGGCTCACCCAAATCAATAAGTTATCAATTACATTGCAGAGTCTGATGTAATATTCCTTCTTTCCTGCTCAGAACATTTAGAATTCATTCCAACTCTCTAGATTTTTATCAGTTAGGATTGACATTCAGGTGGACAAAATACAAGACGCTGAATTAAATTTGTATCCAGATCAATACATATGACTCTGTATTAATAAATACCATGCAATACTTGGGACATGCTTATGCTAAACATTATTTGTTATTTACAATTTAAAATTGATTGAGTGTTTGCATTTGTCTGGTGATCCTACTGCCCACATAAATTCTGGAATCTCGCATTTCCTCTAGCATGTGTGTTTCCCCCGGGTCAGAGTCTGTGCTGCCGTTCTCTGGTATGCTGGGATTGCTGGACTCCAAACTCATTCTAGGAATTGAGGCAGTTGGCAAAGGAAGGGTAGGGGTAAGAGGTACAGGGATAGGGGACGAGGAGATTTTCATTCCCTGATGAGAACTGGGTTGATTACAGGATCACCAAGCCGGGCAGGACCAGCTTCTTCAGAGTAAGAGGGAAAAGCTCTTTGCAGCAAGGATTGCTCATTTTGGTTTGAATCTGGGTTAACCAAATGAGTTTTTTTTTTATTTTCTTTCACAATAGATGCACTAACTTTCACAGAAGATACCATGGTGAGGCTGGAAATTTAACCACATATGTTATAATTCAGCAACTCACAAGATTAGGCTCTCCTCTGACTTTGAGCTATGGCAGCCCTGTGTCTGCAAGAGATAAGATTATTTTAGGCCAGCCTGAAGTACCACTGTGGGAAGGGAGCCCAGAGCCAATAATTTAAAAGCCTGTGTTGTCATTTTCCTTTTTAAGATTTTCAGGGGAGTCAGGAGTAGCTGCTCACCCATGGTTCTCTTTGCCTTGTTTCCATCATGGTGCTCAGTCCCAGCAGCTGTTTGGTCTGATAAGCTTAATTCTGGCTGCTCGTTTCTGAAAACCATAGGTGATCGTTTAAGTAATTATTTTGTTCCTACACAGCACAGACTCTGAGAATTCAATGTTCCAATAGTTGCAGGTAGCCAACACTGCCATCAAATCCAATCAGGTTACATATCTAATCCCAGATTACCATCTACAACATTTTTGAGGGTCTGATTCCTACATCCACTTCAGATACTAAATACTGTGTCTATTCAAGAAACAGAAAGCATCCTGTACATTGTAAACAAAAGGGATTTAATACATGAAATTAGGTGCTTATGTAATTATTGGAAGCCTACAGGAACTGGTTCTAGGCTTGGCCTCCTGAGGTTACTACTGTACACACTAAGAAGCTACTACTGAGGCCACCACTAAAAGGTATGTTGAAAGCAGGTAGCTGTGGCTACCACCTCAACTGCCTAACAATCCTAGGAAGCTGGAGAAGGGACCCCTGTGGCTATAACTGAGGGAGTAGAGTGTCTTATCAAGTGGCTGCAACCATAGCAACGGCTCCTCAAACCCCTATGGTAGATGGTAGACAGTGCAGTGCTGCTGAAAGATAAACTCAGATTTCGGGGATCTTATCCCATGTGAGAAACAGAGGAAAAGGCACAGGAAACATGGCTCTACCTCAGTTTCACCTTCTAGACCTCCCACAGGTCTCATTTGCAGAACTAAATTTACATCCAGAATCCTGGCTTCTGGTGAATCTAGAAAACGATAGAATGGAGGTTGGGTGAGGCAGGCCCAACACTGAATAGAGGGCTTCTGGACCTGTTGCCTTTAGTGGTGAAAGACTCCTGCCCACAATATGCAGGTCAAAGCCATATTACCTTTATTTCAGGTGGGAGAGCTTATCAGTAAGCCAAAGAAGATAGATTTTCCCATTCTCTTTTGCTGGCTGATCTTACTCTACCTTAGCACTCATAAATGTGAGCTTGTGCTAAGTTCCTTTCTAGCCATGTCCCATTTTCTTGTCTATGCATGTTCTTTGTTGGAGAACCTATTATCGCCATTATGATGTGTCTGAAATCTCTTATGTCAGTCCTTACCTTTATTCTGGGCTTTAGTTTTGCATGTCTTTTGGTAGACATTAAATTTAGATACTGTGTTCTTTCCTAAAACTCAGCAGTATCTAAAACCGAGCTCTCAAATTTACCCCTCCCAATCTTCTTGTTTCTGGTCTATACATAATTAGCATTTCGAATCTAAAACCTCAGTTCCCTTTGAGGTGCTCATCTTACTCAGACCCATGCCCCGGTGGTTCGTTTTCATACTCTCTCACAGTGTGCCCCTGTTTCACTCCCACTTCGGCTTCAAGAACATGGTCTGTATTGCTTTTACAATTCACCTAACAATTAAACATGTGAAACCACGCGATCCTCCTTTATTGTTGTCTTGAACAGCTACTTAAATGCTGCCCTACTCTCTCTTTATGTTGCATTTACAGATAGATTGTAGAAAGAATGCTTTTTTCTTTACATCAAAATAACCATTTAGTACATATTTTTTCATTTAATTTGAAAAGGATAGTCTATTGGCTAAGATTAGGAGAAGAAAAGGAAAAGAGTTACACCTTTTTATTTGGAAGAAGGGGACTAAGTGGTAATGGAAAAATAAAAAGAAGACCTAACTCTTCTTCAGTGGCGGAGGTGTGGATTCTTGCCTGACCACATTCTGGTTTGAGTGGCCTTCATTCAGCATTGACAAATTGCTCTTGTAAAAGTAACTCTAGAATATAGGAACACTTTTAGTATCCTAAGTTTTTTGAGACAGGTATTTTTTGTTTACTAGACAATACTATTATTTTATAAATATAGTATCAGTTTTAATTAAGGTCTTCATAATCAATTCTCTACATCTAATGCTGGGGGCACAAACCTTCACAAACATTTTCTCTCCATATTGAAACTCTGATGTTCAAGTTAGAAGATGCTTCCCTTACTGACTGCTGGTCATTAGTAGTAGCCCACGTGCAAAGCCTTGGTTTCCCTTTCAGGGGTGAGATTCCTCTTCCTGTGGCTCCTTTCCTAGGAGAGTTACTCTGTGAAAGTTCAGGCAGACATGATGGGAATTTATCAATACTTTACAAAGACTCATGTTACAAATGTCAATTCTAAAAGTCAGCATATGTTATCTTTAGTATGAAAGAATGGCAGAGGCTCATTTCTGTGTGATACATACCCTCTGTTAAAAGTGTTCATTTCTCTGGGACCTGCTTGGTCTCTAAGTGGACAAAGGAATCTCACAATTTCACAGGTAGTCGGGACATGTTGCTTTTTGGTGTCATTTTCACTGTGAGAGAAATGGTTATGAGATTATGACCTGAAGCCACAATGAATGAATCTCTTTTGTTGCTGAATACTAAACTACCATGATAGATATGATTTTAAAAGAATCCAAAGGGGAGAGAGAAAATTTTCTGAAAATATTGATTTGCTGGTTTTAAAAGGAAATTGTGATTATTCAGTTTGATTTCTCTTTTTCTGTTATTGCTGAAGATCTGATGCAAAGAAATAAACAGATTGTAATAAAGAAAAGTAATTTACACATTTGAAAGAAATTGTTTATATGATGATTGTTTAATAAGGAAAAAAGAGAAGTATGTTTTACCAAAATAAGTCCTTATTTTAAATTAAAAAAGATTTGTTTCCTCATGGCACATAATTTTATCTATAGCATTAAAAAAGAGGATAGTGTGGATAAAGAAAATATCTTTAGCTTTGGCCATTTTAAAAGAAACTCACCTCCTTCTCAAATCTCAACAAGTAGAAAACAGTATGTGTTTATTGTCTTGATCCTTCTGCTTCCCTTGAATCCCCTGCAGGGGTGGTCTGCGCTAAAAGTAGAATTACAGAAAGACTGTCAACAAAAGGAAATGAGTAGCTACCCTTAATAATTAGTTCTTCGTGTAATTATATATTACTAACCCGTCTTGAGAAAATGAAAAATACTTTTGAGAGAATATAAAATAGATGTGCTTAACCATGTGCGGATATAAAATAATGACGATACCCAGCCATCGGTTGTGCTCCAGCGTTGCCGGGAGCTGATCGAGACGATAGCCGGCCACGTCTCCTTCTGCAGTGTCAGGAATTATTGATTGAATGAATTGATGAATGACCAGCTGGCAAAAACACAGATAAAGTGCTAGTTTTCTTCAAAACAGTGTGGAGAAAAATACACTCTCATACTGCAGTTGTAATGGAGCCGTAGTGCCTTAATGACTGTGAAGTCTAGTCTTGGGAGTACAGGAGAGAATAGCAAAGTCCTCTGTTTTTCTGTCTAGAAAGCTACAGGCTGAGAAAGAGGATACAATTATAGACTAGAAAGTCATGAAGAATTTGGCAGATGAAGTGTTTTTCACAAAACTTCACTCTTATAACTAAAAAATACATTATATTGTTTGAAAGAAAGAATTTATAGCCAGTTTGAATTCATATGGAATGTAGAAATTTTAGAGAATTCTTTAATTCAGGGAATTTTATAGATTATTGCTTTATGATATATAAATTATTGGTTTACAATGAGCTAGTAAGAAAATAAAGATGCTGTTCAATGCAGT
>PVKM010014530.1:0-28916 GCA_004027735.1 Carollia perspicillata
GTCTCCTATCCTTAAATGCATCAGGACTGATTTAGTCTAGGCTAGGGCCTGGCTAGGACCCTTCCCACACCTTCTGATATACTTGAAGAGAAACCTGAATTCAAAGTCCCAAATTACCATGTATCTAAAGAGTATAATCCCCTCAAATTTGAAAAAGGACACAAATCTTTAAGATGTTCCACCTAAAGTAAAAGTATTGAGGTGAGTCAAAAATTTTATGTAAACAGAATTACTCTTAAAGAGATAGAGCAAGATATTAGTAATATGAAGAATAAGAAATCATTAAAATGGAAATATGTAAAGCATAATAGCTGAAAAATTGCACAAAGGGTGGGATAAAGAACAGGACAGAAACAGATAAAGAATGAATTCGTGAGTTGGAAAATCAGACGTGAAGGAAATCTCTCAGGCCTCAGAAGGATAAAGAGATAGAGAATAGGAAAGCTAAGCATACACCTTCCTGGCCTTATTATGTAATGTCCATCCGCCCCGGCCAAGAGAAGTAGGATCAGTTATCCTGCCATTACTGTAGCTCCCTTCTGATCCACTGGGACAAGAAGCCCAAAGTGGCCAGGCGGTAGACACATCTTCAGATCAGTATAGCCCTTACTTTGTTACTGGTGTGGACATAGACTTTCCTGGGACACTAGGGTCTCTAACTAACAGAACCTGAAGCTTGGGTGATACAAAGAACACATTCTACACATGGTCACTGGGAGTGACGGTATAGGGGCCATTCCTACGTCCACATCCTGGTTTCCAGACATGTGCATTCTAACTATCAGGAATATAACACCATGTATTGCCCTTGTTTTAGTGCATAAACTCCATAATAGAGGGCTAAACTCTCCCCCTCAGAGTGTGCTTTCTGAGAGGCCATGGCCTCATTCAACCAGGCCAGCTGCATCTGCCCAAGAGAATACATGGGGTCAGCGCCACCCCTCCCCGGCCATGAAATTAGTCCCTTGTCTGAAAGAATGATGTTGTAGGACATCACATTGATAGATTAGGTGTTCTGATGCCTTTTGATGGAGCTATTACTGGCATAGGTAAACATTTCAGTAAGGACCAATCATTGCTGTTTTCCTCAAGTGTGAGCTTAGCATCAGTCTCGGATGCTGACATTCAGTAGTGACTAGGGGAGCCTTGGTGAGCCGAGTCCCATTCAGTTAGGTGCCACCATGACCTATTCACCGAGCCACTCGTGGGCCCTATTGCACTAGCACTGAAACAGCCGACAAGAGAGCTTCGCTGACATTCACAGGCTTAGTCATCTGTCCACCAGATGGTTGAGATCCCTTTTTGCAGAAAGAGCTTTGTGGGCACTGACATGAGACAGAAGGGTCTGTGTGGTGGGTCCTCTAGCACAATGGTGCCCCACACCTCTTCCTCCTGCCGCCTTGTCCTCACACTTCCAACCCTGGTCCTTCTGAAGCCCTGATAAGTTAGCCTTGTCATTCACCATTATTCTGTCTCCGTCACCTTGGGCACTTCTCCTTCCACACAAGGCAGACCACCCACCGTGCCCATGGTACACAGAGATCTGACAAGGGGCGGCAAAGGAATGGGAGGCAGCCTCCCCAGACACTCTCGGGACCAGCACTGTGCCATGCTAAAGCGATTTCTTGAAAAAATTCATTACCAGTAAAATTCCTTAAAAGAAAAGAACTCATAGCAGTTGAAGGGAAAGTGAGAATGGTGTGAGCGGGGAAGGCAACGTGTTAGCATTCAGGCATTGTGGGAATAATACCTCTCCCAATAAAAATGGCCTAAATCTCTGAGAACTTGAAAAAGTGTCAGGTTAGTGTTTGACTAAATACAACTCTGTACTGTTTGTGATGATTTCATGTGTTGTGTGTGTGTGTGTGTGTGTGTGTGTCACCTCTCTATCAGCATTTTCATCCCTTCAGGGACAGGAGTATATCTTACGGTTCCTTGTGTCCAACTCGCCTTGCACCCATCGCAAGGCTGGGATCACAGCAGCCACTCAGATTAGTACTTTTCAATAGACTGATCAGTCCTCACACACGCCACCCTGGGGCTCTTACTCTCAATTCTGCCGTGTTGACTTTGCCCAGGTTATTGATGCTCATGATTTCTTCTATACCTCATCCATCAAGGTTTTCAAACCCCTGCCCACAGATCTTTCTATCTCTTATTTCAATATACAATGGCCACTTTTAACCCAATGCCATTTCAGTTCTGAGGATGGCTGTTCTCTGGATGGCCATGCCAGTCTCGTTTGCTCACCTATCCCTCCCACAGCATCTGTGTGCTGGCTGTCGAAGGAAGACACTGTGAGAGCTCCCTGTCTCTACCACCTGATAAGAACTGAGTTATTCCTACCAAGCTAGGTTTAGAGAGAGGGGAAAGGAGGGAGACAAAGATCGATGACAGAAAGATCAGTAGGTTGCCTCTCACACGCACCTTGATGGCGGACCAAACCTGCAACCTGGACGTGTGGCCTGACTGGGAATCAAACCCTTGAACTTTCGGTTTACAGGACAAAGCTCCAACCAACTGAGCCACACAGGCTAGGGCAGTAGCTGTGGGATCTGAAATGAGTTTCAATCTCTTCTAGATCCCCTTCCCTGAGCTAGAGCATCGGAAAAGACCCATTTGGATTTCACCAGCTTGGCACAGGGCCTGGTATTTGCTTGCCACTAAATAATGAGCCTTGTTATTTATTATAATTCTATTAATGTTGTTATCTACTCTACTTTATTCCCACTTCCCCTCCCATGCAGGTGACTCTTATTCTAGCTTTATAACTGTCTCTCTGTATCCATTTTGTCTATACTCCTCCTACACCAACATACAGCTGCCTAGTGGAACTTGCTATTTTTTTCTATGATGTTTTAGTATGCATTCTGGAAAGCTTTAAACTGCCCCTCCTACTTTTCTTGTTGCTTTGAGCCTCCCCTTTTCTACTGACTTTGTGATTAATAAAAATGTGCAAACCAACTTGCAGCATATGGCCATGAGGTCACCTCCATAAGTGACTAGAAAGCATGCATGGATTCATACTGACACACCCAGGTCTTCTCATTCACAAGAGTGTGATTCGATGACAAGCGGGTGGTACTGAAGGAAGGATATGGCAACATGTGCCACACAATACACTAAGAACAGACCAGTAGATGTTACCCAGAAAAAAAAAACAAGAAAAGAATATCGATTCTCAATGTGCACTATTCAAAAAGCCAAAGTACTTTATATTTTTCAGTGACAGTGTCAAAAGGATGGGTTAACCTGGGTTATGGCATGAGAACTGGCAATTCCTGCCATATGAGATAGTTAAAAAGTAATGTGAATTGTAAAGTCAATTAAATATTGACATTCATGAAATTGTCAATGTGCTGGACCACGCGCCCGCTGGCATTCCTGCTCATTCTAAATGATCTCCACTGCTCTGGTCACAGCTGCCCTTCCTCAACAACCTTCAGCTGCCTCCTGCAGCCACACAGACAACCCCCAATTCCCAGCCTAGTTTTCCGTGCCCTCTGGTGCATGGCCTCT
The DNA here is from genome assembly GCA_004027735.1 of Carollia perspicillata. Classification (NCBI taxonomy): domain Eukaryota; kingdom Metazoa; phylum Chordata; class Mammalia; order Chiroptera; family Phyllostomidae; genus Carollia; species Carollia perspicillata. Next base: position 3,520 of record PVKM010014530.1, read on the forward strand.
GTTCACTTTTCCTGAATATGTCTCGGACTTCTTTGTTGCCCCACGATTTTGCGTACAGTCTTCTCTGTCATGTGCATCTACTCTGTTGAAATCCCACCCACCTCTCAAGGCCTTGCGTGAATACCAGCTGCTTAGGGATCCACTCTCATGCGTACTACTGCCACGAAATCCCAATGTCTTCCTCAGTCAGAGCTGATAGCTCAGTACTGTGTATCTCCGTATCACCTCTCTTTGTTTCTCTCTTATAGGAAATTACAAATTTTGCCCTGAACTTAAATGTTTAGATATATAGCTTTGGTTAATTCATCCAGTCTCACTGAATACAGTAAATGGCCATGAAAAACTCAGTAGTGTTGTGAAGGTCTTCAACACGTAATTCAAAAACTATCAAGCACGACACAAGTGTAAAACGGTCCCACTACTCTATTTTAGCCTGTGAATGAACACTTGACTGGCGCATAGAATGGTCATTCTCAATTATACCACTTGGTTAAAGCAGGCCAATGAGCTCTTAAATGGCAGGTTAACACTGTATTCCTTAAATGAGTGAATGTTATGTTTTGTCAATTATATCTCAATAAAACCATTACTTAGAAAATAGCAGCTTAAATCTTTGTACAGATGGGTCAGTAGGTTTACTCTGCCCCACCACCATGAATAGCACAGCCAATGAGCCCAGACATGCATATGTCTTTGCTTCTAAGCAAAAATAGATGAGTTAATCAGCCAAACTCCATTCACACTGGATAGATTCTCCTATGAACTAGAGTCCCCATTAAAGGGCAGAGACCTGGCCAGCAGTTGGCTCATAGCAAGGTGTGGGGCCAGAGTCCTTTGTGAAATCAGATTGATGAAAACAGGTGCTGTCTAATTTGCAAGATATTTAATTTTGTGAAGAAAACATGTTATATAAATTTTTCCCACCATTTTTATTGTTGTTGAAGCACAGCTGTCTCCATTTTCCCCAAACCACTCCCCACCACCCCAGCCACTCCCACTTCCCACCCTTGATCCTGCCCCCTTTGTTTTGTCCATGTGTCCTTCATACATGTTCCTGACAACCCTCCCCCTTTCCCCCATTATCCCTTCCAACCTCCCCTCTGGCAACTGTCAGTTTGTCCTTTATTTCAATGTCTGGTTATATTTTGCTTGCTTGTTTGTTTTATTGATTAGGTTCCACTTATAGATGAGATCATATGGTATTTGTCTTTCACCTCCTGGCTTATTTCACTTAGCATAGTGCTTTCCTGTTCCATCCATGCTGTTGCAAAGGGCAGGAGCTCCTTCTTTCTTTCTGCTGCATAGAATTCCATTGTGTGAATGTACCAGTTTTTTGATCCACTCATTTACTGATGGGCACCTAGGTTGCTTCCAGCACTTGGCTATTGTAAATTGTGCTGCTATGAACATTGGGGTGCATAGGTTCTTTTGAATTGGTGTTTCAGGGTTCTTAGGGTATAATCCCAGCAGTAGAATTGCTGGGTCAAAAGGCAGTTTCATTTTTAGTTTTCTGAGGAAATTCCAGACTGTTTTAGATAGTGGCTGTACCAGTCTGCATTCTTACCAGCAGTGCACTAGGGTTCCCTTTTCTCTACATCCTCTCCAACACTTGGTGTTTGTTGATTTGTTTATGATGGCCATTCCTACCAGTGTAAAGTGGTATCTCACTGTGGTTTTAATTTGCATCTCTCTGACGGCTAGTGAGGCCGAGCATCCTTTCGTATGTCTCTGGGCCCTTTGTATGTCCTCCTTGGAGAAGTGTCTATTCAGATCCTTTCCCATTTTTTAATTGGCTTGTTTGTCTTCCTGGAGTGGAGTCATGTGAGTTCTTTATATATTTTGGAGATCAAACCCTTGTCCGAGGTATCATTGGCAAATACGTTTTCCCGTACGGTTGGTTCTCTTTTCATTTTACTGCTGTTTTCTTTAGCTTTTTATTTTGAGGAGAATCCATTTGTTTATTCTTTCCTTTATGTCCCTTGCTCTAGGGGGCAAATCAGTGAAAATATTGCTGCGAGAAATATCTGAGTTTCCTTCCTATGCTCTCCTCGAGGACTTCCATGCTGTCATGACTTATATCTAAGTCTTTTAGCCGCTCTTATATCCAAGTCTTCCTGTTTCTCACTCTCCTCTAGGGGTCCCAGTCTATTCCTTCAGTTGCCTCTCAAAAGAAAATGCTCAACCAACTGCCCCATTCCTCTTAAGGCCTTTCTCCCCAAGAAATTGGGCTACTCTCAGTGACTAAGACAGACTTAGTTTCTCACATGCACATGCACACACATGTCAGTAAAAGGCTACGAGAGATGGACCTGGCATCTCTCCTAGAAGAAAAGCCTTAGGACAGGGAAACGAATTTCCAATTATGAAATTGCAGCCATCCAGGAATGGAGCAGGGAATGCCCTCCCATAGCTTCCCCAGGCTCATGCCAAGAAAGCAAGAAAGGCATAAAGCCATTGCTACCTGCTTTGCATATTCATGAAGCATAATCGTTACCAAAGAACCCAGTATACTCTCAAGCTACATAATAGTTGCAAAGGATGTTTTCATTTACATTTTAAGTGTAAATGTCTAGAGTGGAAAAAATGTCCTTTTTATCTTGGAGAAAGACAATATTTTTTTAGGTCCCACAATCACAGTAAATTTGCATGGATATGGTCATTTCTTGTACCACCCCAACCGGGGAAGAACGTGCAACCCAGGCATGTGCCCTAACCTGCCTGACCAGGACCAGGAGTCAAACTTTTGCTTTGTGGGACAATGTCCAATGAACTGAGCCACACGGGTCAGGGAGGAGGATGCTTCCTTAGAGCCTCCGGATGGAGGGTAGCCCACTGACATCTTGATCTCAGACTTCTAGCCTCCAAAACTGTGAGAGAATACATTGCTTGTGGTCATTTGTTACAGTAGTCCTAGGAAAATAAAACAGTGGGATACAATTTACAAAATACAATAATACACAGATGTTTATAAGCTAATATTTGACTCACATAAAGCTTCTACAGGATAAAAGCATAATTGTTTATGTGAAAAATGTAGTTCTATTTAGTACAGTATATCAATTACTAATAGGCATAAAAGTACTTGGACTAAGCCTTCGACTAATCTATCAACCATCTTTTTACTGAACTTCTGATGAGTCTAAATTACTGAATTCCTACTGTGCATTAAAAATGAAGGTCAGTCCAAAACCAGCGTCCCAATGGTTCCTAACCTATGGCTGTTAATATGTGAGACCCCCATTTTGCAGCATATGTTAGTATACAGGATTAAGAGGCAGACTTTTAGTTTAGTCATTTGATGTATTGCAACCTTACAGATTTTTTCAATTGTAAAATCATTTGTTCATTTTCCCCACCACAAGGTACAGACAAGACCAGTTCTGAAAACAAAACTTCTGTGGCAGAGCCAGTTTTAGCTATTTCATCAAGGACAGATCATATTTCGGTTTTAGCACAAACTTCTTCCAGCTCCTGAGGAAGAGGAAAAGAATCCGACCCTCAAATCCCTGTTAGAGTGCCTTAGGGAAGCAGACACCCCCACCCTTTCCCCCAAGACCATGAGAGAAGTTGACTCTTCTGTTACTCCATTATTCTGAAAATTGTTACTAGCTCAACGATGATTATATTAATTCAATAGTACAAAGGAAGAGCTACAGTCAGTATCAGAGTACGGCTTATGCCACAATGACTTGCTGAGTAGCTATTGCAATGGGACAGAAATGGAGGCAACAGGTCAGGCAGGAGGGCTGGTACAGTTGTGTAAGCAGAATTCCATGTTTTTACAATCGTTCCCCTAACTATGCTATTTTAGCCAGATTTTTTCCCATTAGGGACATGAGTTGTATAATAGGCCTACCAGTGGAACACTAAATGTCATTACATGGAGGCCTGGAAGGCATGTCTGGCACTCACTGAGCCCCTCCTGAGTCATTGTCTGAGTTGTGTACTGTGGTTACCATCCTATTTCACAGGAGTAGCTGGAGAATACAGTCGTGCCTTCCACAAAAACTTTGCAGAGCAAGGCAGAGTGTTCAGTGACCTGTATAAAAGGCTCGTTTTCCCTACCTCTGCTCTCTAATCAGCATAAGCTGTTCTTTGAGTGTTTGGGGGAACATAGGTTTGGCTTATTTTCAGGGGTTAAGGGTTTATAATATTGGACCACTTGTTCCAGGTTTGGGCAACTTCAAGGTACAGGGCTTTGGAGTCATGGAACAACCTGTACAACTTCATTGTCACTGTGTCTGACTAATTACAAAACCAGCCTCCCTTTTCATCCCCACCCCACATGTAGAAAACCGTAAACTCACGTTACTACAAATAAAAGGCCCAAACAGAGTGCCCAGATGCCCTTTGGGATGGTGTGACACAATCAGAAGGGAGCCAGTGGGGTAGGGACTGTCCCATCTATAAGGAGAAAAGAAAGAACTATGACCAAAATGCTTGTCTCACTTAATTAAATATTAACAGGAATGTCTATCATTTTACAGCTCTTGTATATCAGACAGGAAACATGAACTCCAGAGAGAGCCGAAGCCACTGCTTTTGCTTGCTGTTTTACAGGGTGATTAGATGTTGAAATTTAAGTTGCGACAACCAAGCAGATATTACTGCCCACTGCAGGGTGGTCAGAATTAGCCCTAGGAAATTGTATAGGTGGACAAATCCTTTCAGGGCAGCTGGAAGTCACCGCTATAATTTATGATACTTAACGTTGGCATCAAATTGGCAAACTGTGTACTTGCCCACCACACTCCTGCCGGCCTAAAAATACCATCGATTACTAAAAAACTTGAAAAATTAATTCACTACAGTAAGGGAGCAGAAGAAGCAGGGCCCAAGAAGACTTCCTGAAAGAGAAGTAGGACCTGGAGTTCATAGCTTTAATGCATGTTTGGAAACCAAGCCTGAAGAAGGGTCTAGAGCCTAGATGGAACTATCAGTAGCTGTTCTTCCTCTCTCACTGTGCAAATTAACTTCATCCTGAACCTGGCTTGGTTTAATTAGTTCATTCTCAGGTGCCTCGCTATTGCAGACCCCTGAGACCTTTTATATACGAGTATTGCCAAAATCTGCATAAACATGGGGGCTGGAGAGCAGACTAAATTAAATCCTTTTAAATTAAATTTTTTGAGATGCCAACACCAACTAATAAAAAGATTTATATTAAATTTCAATGTCCTATCGATATCCTTTGGCGTTCCTCAGAACAAAATCCAGGGTATGGCGTCATTGGCCAATTTGTGGTAACACACACACACACACACCTCTTAACAGATAAGAGAATAAAAGTCCTTTTAACAAAAACAGTGAGTACACAAACCACTGGGGCGGAGCATTATAATCTCTCTGCATCACTGATTACAGCACTACTGCCCGTCTAGAAAAGGCACACTACGGAAAGATTCGGTGCCCAGGCAAACAGAGGACCGCAAGCACCACCAAGCACCAAGGATGTCCTCACCAACCTCCCAGCGCGGTCTGCTGCCGCTTTTTGCTTCACGGCGCTCCCGCCCCCCATCCCCGGTCATCCAAACCCAAGCAGCACCCGCCCTTTCCTCCTGATTGACAGTCAGTTCAGCGACTCCCAGGAGTCCGCTAACAGTAACAAGCCCCACCGGAGCAAATGAAAGCCAAGAGGCGGGGCCTGCGGGGTGGAATTGTGTTGGGGTCAGGTGCTCTGTGCCGACTTTGCCTGCTGCTGAGTAGCTGGGGGTTCAAGGGTGCCCCTCGCTTCTGCCACCTGCCGGTTCTTGCCCTGGGACTGCCGAAGGGAACCCCTTCTAGATCCTCCCTTCCATTGTCCGAAACCGGTGATCGCTGCGAAGGTAAGAGTGGGAGGCTTCCCTCCCGGGGACCCACACGGCTCCCGTGGGCTGCAGGTAGGCCCCCAGACGACCCCTCGGTTCCACACACAGCTCACGTTGGGCATCTGCCAGCATCGGTGGGCGTACCCTACGCGGAGACCTTGCCCAGTGTTTAGGATGGAAGCCTGTGGAGATGGTGGGACGGGGCATCACCCTCTTAACCTCCATTCGCTCTACACACACTTAATCCTCCTGCACTTTTCCTTTTCACGTTTCCTCGCGTCCTTCACTCCAGACTTTCAAGACTTGTCTGTGGCGCGGGGGAGGTTTGAAGGGGAGAAGGAACTGGAAAGCAGCCCAGTGAAATCTGGACCCAGAGGCTAAGGATTCCGCTGCAGCGTTTTGTGCATAAAAAAGCGAGCAGGCTGAGATTTCGTTCATCCCAACCCCCACTCTCTGTTCATTGCTCCATGTCATCCATGTGATACTGTTGGTTCTGCTTAGCAAACATTCTCAAGCTTTAAACACTTGGTCTTTGTTTGTTTTCCTTTGTCCCAGGAAAGCAGTTCTTTACTGCTTACTACAGTTGCTAAATTAATTTACTTGTAGAGGAAAATCAGGTGGTACATGTAGTTGATTCGTTTTTCGGCCTAAATTATATTTGGTTCATATTAACCTTTCTTGTGTTAGGAAGGTAATAGGAAAAGGAGAAAGAAGAAATAACCACCATCCTCATCCACATACATTAGTAAATATATTTATAGTTCCCCATTGGAACGGATTTTTAAAGTCCCTTCCAGAATTGGAAACACTACTTCCATCTGAGCAATAGTTTTTAAATGTGTTTTGAACCATTTAAAAAACTAGAGACTAATAAGACAATTTCAGTTTAACTAATTCAGTTCTGTATATGGTGAAATCATTATTAAAAAACAAACAAAATGCAAGTATGCCAAGCAGTTTGTATTTCCCTATAGCCATAATTTATATAGCAAGGCAAGGCAGGGTCTATTTTTAAGGTTTAAAAATATCTCCAGTGTAGTCAAATTAGGAAGATGTCAGAACTGAATTTAAGAGATTTCTTGTCACAAAATATGGTTACATACAGTTTTTGGTGGGCTTATAAACACCTTCCTGCAAGAATGGACAGGAAAAAGGGAGAAAAAAAAATCCCCAGTTGATTTGCAGGCCCAAGGGAACTGACAAAATGTACATATGTATTGTTTATTCATATTGTCTCTTTTTAAAAAAATATATTTTAGTATGCTGTTAGAGTTGTCCCATTTTCTCTCCCCTTTATTCCCCTCTGCCCTGTACCTCCCTCCCCCTCCCACCATCATCCCCCCGACTTAGTTCATGTCCATGGGTCATACATGTAAGTTCTTTGGCTTCTATATTTCCTGTACTATTCTTAACCTCCCCCTGTCTATTTTGTACCTACCATTCATGCTCCTTATTCCCTGTACCTTTTCCCCCATTCTGCTCCCTCCTCCTCCCCACTGATAACCCTCCATTTGATCTCTATTTCTGTGAATCTGTTGCTGTTATAGTTGTTTGCTTAATTCGTTTTGGTTTTGGTTTTAGTTTTGGTTCGGTTGTTGATAGCTGTGAGTTTGTTGTCATTTTACTCTTCATAGTTTTGATCTTCTTTTTCTTAGATAAGTCCCTTTAACATTTCATATAATAAGATCTTGGTGATGATGAACTCCTTTAACTTGACCTTATCTGGGAAGTATTTTATCTGCCCTTCCATTCTAAATGATAGCTTTGCTACATAGAGTAATCTTGGATGTAGGTCCTTGCCTTTCATGACTTGGAATACTTCTTTCCAGCCCCTTCTTGCCGGCAAGGTTTCTTTTGAGAAATCAGCTGATAATCTTATGGGAACTTGTTTGTAGGTAACTGTCTCCTTTTCTCTTGCTGCTTTTAAGATTCTCTCCTTATCTTCCATCTTGGGTAATGAAATGATGATGTGCCTTGGTGTGTGCTTCCTTAGGTTCAACTTCTTTGGGACTCTGAACTCCCTGTACTTCCTAGAAGTCTATTTCCTTTGCCAGATTGGGGGAGTTCTCCTTCATTATTTTTTCAAACAAGTTTACAGTTTCTTGCTGTTCCTCTTCTCCTTCTGGCACTCCTATGATTCGGATGTTGGAACGTTTCAAGTTGTCCCAGAGGTTCCTAAGCCTCCCCTCGTTTTTTTTTTAATTCTTGTTTCTTCATTCTGTTCTGGATGAATGTTTATTTCTTCCTTCTGGTCCAAACCTGTGATTTGACCAGTCCTGGTTTTCTTCCCATCACTGTTGGTTCCCTGTACATTTTCCTTTATTTCACTTTTCATAGCCTTCACTTTTTCCTCCATTTTTGTGACCATACTCTACCATTTCTGTGAGTGTCCTGATTACCAGTATTTTGAAGTGTGCATCTGATAGGTTGGCTATCTCTTCATCACTTAGTTGTATTTTTTTCTGGAGTTTTGATCTCTTCTTTCATTTGGGCCATATTTCTTTGTCTTGGCGTGCCTGTTACATAGTGAGGGGCAGAGCCTTAGGTGTTTACCAAGGCAGGGTAACCCACATTGCTGTGTTGCGATGCTGTACATGGGGGAGGGGTCCAAGAGGGAACAATGCTGCTTGCATTGTACTCAGTTGGCTTTCAGTCACTTTCTCCACCATTCACAAGCAAATTGGGCCCTTCTGGTGCTGATTCCTGGGGGGGTGGGTTTGTGTACATTCCAGGACCCTGTGGGTCTCCCCAACGAACTCTGCTGTGAGGCTGGGAGTTTCTCCTGCTGCCTCAACCCTCCACAGGTTTTTTTAGTCAAAGGTTTTGAGGCTTTATTTCCCGGCACTGGAGCCCTGGGTTGCATGGTCTGTCTCACTCCCCAGTTGTTCTTCCCAGTTTATCCGCACCGGCTCAGCCAGCCACCAGCTCGCCTGCCCTGGTCCTCCACCGCCACCTACTGCGAATTCTCTCTGCCCGGTTGCCCATCTCCAGCCCTCCTTCCAGCCAAGATGAATGTTTCTTCTTTAACTCCTTGGTTGTAGGACTTCCATACAGTTCCATTTTCTGGCAGTTCTGGTTACTTTTGGTTTTTAAATTTGTTGTCCTCCTTATGGTTGTGAGAAGAGGCAAAGTGTGTCTACCTATGCCTCCATCTTGGCAGGAGGTCTGCATATTGCTTCTTAGTAGCTTTCTTGAATAAAATAAAAGCTTTCTAGAAATATATGCAGATTAAATGAAAAACGAATACACTGAGAACCTTGGTCCAGAGAGATAATATTTAATCTGGGAAGTGCCTTTTCTCCCATATCAGTGATAAGATTCAATGTTAACAAATGTTGACATTAGGAAGGTCAACATCAAATTTCAGAAATATGTTTCTCTGTGTACTTACTTCAGATTCTAATTGTTTAGTTTAAAGAAGGCTATGATTTGATTATTAATAAATGAATGCAGATTACATTTCACAAATATATATGAATGTCATAAATTTTATATCTCTTCAAGAAACCAAGTCAGTGTATTTTCTCCTTTTTCTAGTAACATCTCCGACCATGATGAGCCAAATATGGGGTTGGCCAAAAAGCCCATTACATTCTTTTCTGTATGCTGGCTCTAGTAGTGCTTAGTTGTCTTTAACTTCATTAGAAACAATTTTGTTGTATTGTGACAACTGTTGTATCAGCATGCATTTTAAAAAAAATTAAAATTGGTGCATTTTTGTACAGCCATTTTAATCTTGAACATGGAAAAAATATGTAATATTTTCAGCATATTATGCTTTATTATTTCAAGAAAGCTAAAAACACAACTAAACACACAAAAAAGGTTTGTGCAGGCAGTGTTTAGAGAAGGTGCTGTGACTGATCAACCATGTCAAAAGTGGTTTGCAAAGTTTCTGGTATTATTGACATTTTGGCCAAATAATTCTTTGCTGTGGGGCTGTCTTATGCATAGGAAGATGTTTAGCAGCACCCCTGGCCTCTACCCATTAGAAACCAATAGCAGGAGATGGCTGACATACTCAAAATATCCAAATCAATAGTTATTGTTGAAAATGAAAAATTTGTCTTTTATTTTATGAAAAAAATGTAACAGACTTTTTGGCTGACCCAGTATAAGGCTTTGGCTTTGAAAACTATACATCTTTTTTTTAAGCATTATTATTGGATTTGCTAATGTTCACAGGTGTTTTACTGTCAGAAGTCTGGGTCAACCTGAAAATGTATGAAATTATACAACCTGAAAAGCTGTATATAAATTATATCATATTTTAAAATGATATTTGGAGACCTATTAAAATAATTCCTTTGAGGAATGTTTTCATTTTTGATAAATTCTTGGAAACTAAAACATTCCAATGCAGCTAAAATTCTTAGCTTTATTCTGCAGGTAGCCCCAGGTGTCTTGTGTAAGACAGAGTTCTGCAACATTCCTTCCAGGCTACAGTTTATGATATAACTGAGATTATTAAGCACCATCACTCTCAGTTTTGGGTAAACTATACAAAACAAAATTATTTTCCAAATGTTACTAACGTCTATATCTTTTTTATACAGATTATCTTCATGCTGAGCTGATCAAGTACTTTGAAAATGACTTCAAAATTCATCTGGGTGGCCTTCATACTTGCTACATTAACACTTTCAATGACATATTCTCTCCAGGCAGACCAGCAAAAGGTTCTGCTAGTTTCATTTGATGGATTCCGTTGGGATTACTTATATAGAGTTCCAACACCTCATTTTCATTATGTTATGAAATATGGTGTTCATGTGAAGCAGGTTACTAATATTTTTATTACGAAGACCTATCCTAACCACTATACTTTGGTAACCGGCCTCTTTGCAGAGAATCATGGGATCGTTGCAAATGACATGTTTGATTCTATTCTGAACAAATCTTTCTCCTTGGATACCATGAATATTTATGATTCTGAGTTTTGGGAAGAAGCAACGCCAATATGGATCACAAATCAGAGGGCTGGACACACTAGCGGTGCAGCCATGTGGCCTGGAACCGATGTAAAAATACATCAGAGCTTTCCTACTCACTACATGCTTTACAATGAGTCTGTTTCATTTGAAGATAGAGTTGCCAAAATTATTGAATGGTTTACGTCGAAAGAGCCCATCAATCTTGGTCTTCTCTATTGGGAAGACCCTGATGACATGGGCCATAATTTGGGGCCTGACAGTCCGCTCATGGGCCCTGTCATTTCAGACATTGACAACAAGTTAGGGTATCTCATACAAATGCTGAAAAAGTCAAAGTTGTGGAACACTCTGAACCTGATTATCACGAGTGATCACGGGATGACCCAGTGTTCTGAGGAGAGGGTAATAGAACTTGACCGGTATCTGGATAAAGACCACTATGTCCTGATTGACCAATCTCCAGTAGCAGCCATTTTGCCAAAGGAAGGTAAGTTCTGCCCGAGTCAAAACTCAGTCTGCATGTGTGCAGTGCATTCGAGTGGGGAGTTTCCGTTTCTGTGGCTTGACCGTGCTTGCCTGTGATGTGGTCGTGTTCAGGAATGTAATCCTTAGACCCTGAAAAAATACCGCCCCCCACCTCTCTCCCTCTGTCACTGAACTGAGCTTGGGTTCACTTCCTGGTAGACAAGGTACCAGAATTGACAACAAGAGTGGTTGCCACACAAAGTGAAATGTATTTGCAGCAGAATAAGGAGCCCACAGGGAATAATGTCCAAAGTCATGGCTCCCTAAACTGGGGAGCCTCTGAACTTTTATCCTGTCAGATTAAATGCATATTCTTGATAGAAATTTTTGTCGTAGCGGTAAGGGCTGGTGTAGGGAAGGCTTGGGCACGTTAGCAGGCTGTGCCTCTGCATGTGTCCTATGTTCAGGAAATGGCATTCAAAGCCCTCCAAGAAGCAGGGATTTTACTATTATTATAACAAGCTCTTGGTTGCCTTACGTTTATGATAGACGCCTTAACCTGTTTGAGCTGGTTCCTTCCTGGCTTCCTTCAGTGGCGTCTGCAGGTGCTTACCTGCAGGCCCTAGCTACTCCCTGGAATGTATGCTAACAGGATATCTTGTAAAATTTTTACTGCATTTCTTGAGGTGACATGGGTCAATAAAATCATATAGGCTTCCGGTGTACAATTCTGTCATGCGTCCTCTGTATATTGTGTTGGGTGTTCACCACCCCAAGTCACGTCTCTCCATCACCATTTGTCCCCCCTTTACCCTCTTCCACCTCCCCCCACTCCGTTTCCCTCTGGTAATCACCATACTGATGTCTGTGCCTAAGAGTTTCTTTCTCTTGGCTTACCCCCTTCACCATTTTCGCCCATCCCCACAACCACTTCCCCTCTGACAGCTGTCAGTGGCTAACAGAATATTTTGTTGTTTCCTCAAACCAACCTAACAATACTTTGTTATTTCCTCAAACCAACTCCAATCGCTTGGAGTGTAATTACTCGCTTTTTCCCTAGAGTATTGGAATTGATGCTCTCCATATATTTATAGCAGTCAGATTTAATGATTTTGGAACCATTGAATACTACAGCTCCCTTCTCAGAAAGACTGAGATGGGAAGACAATGACAGTGGTTTCTTAGAAGCCTCCGAAGCCTTCTGTAGGTCCTTAGGGACTGCTTAATGGCGAAGCAGTGGAGTGGAGGAAGGAGAAAGCTTCGGTCAAACAGATTTCGTTTTCTAACAATGAGTAGGGGAAGTAACAGCAATACCTTGAATCTTTATAAACCTCTCCTCGAAGCCGCATAGCAGCCTTGTCACCTGGTATTATGTCCCCAGATCCTAGTGTAAGTGCAGAGCAAGACCTGGGCCAACTCCTCTGACCTGTGTTTCATCACCTCCTAGGGTTAATCTAGGTATCAAATGAGAGAACAGATTTTGAAAAGCTGTCTACCTAACAAATGAAAGATCTATCCCTTGCAGGGGAATTTAGAGAATCATAGGAAACAGTGAATGTTAAAATATGCCCATGTGCCTACATGCAGACTTTTCAACAAATTCATGATCAAATAGCAAGTTTGTTGTTGTTTCAGAAAATCACAGTAACTCTTCAGTTTTCCTTATAAAACTGGTATGGTGGTGCCTTGTGGGGTGTGGGGGGCAGGGAGGAGCCCCTGCTGAGTGGATGTGAAAAACAAGAAAAGGAGCAAAGAGAGTGCCCCAGTTTACTGCGTGTGAAGTTATGGGGAGCACTTTTGCAAGACCTCCAGGGTCTTAGAGAACTTTTCCACTTTACAATCTGCTTTGCACCCAACCCTGACCCTCCACGCACCATATTTTCTTACCTAGAGATTCTCTGTCTCTGCACTCAATAACTACCAGAATGTAACCCTTTGTTTTAGCTTCGGTATTGCAATATTAATGTGTGTTTGTGTGATGTGTTTAAGAAATCTCAAATTAGAGATTTCAGATTCTTTACAATGACCTCTTAATTGTTTAAGATGAATTTCCTGAGAACAGGAGAGGAATTCTTTCTGTTTCCTCCCTCAAGATTTTTGTCTCAGAGGGGATGGGAGTTCTCAAGTGTCCGGTTAGATTTCATTATGTACAGCTTGCTGGCTTTTTCCCTCGGTAGGGTATCTGCATCGGTCAACCTCTGTTGCCGCGGTTGTTTTCTTTGATTACAGCAGTGAAAGCTTTGTTCTGAGGGCCCCCCATTCTCCTTTCTCTTACAGGTAAATTTGATGAAGTCTATGGGGCACTAGCTCATGCTCATCCTAATATGACTGTCTACAAAAAAGAAGAGATTCCAGAAAGATGGCATTACAAATACAACAGTCGCATTCAACCAATTATAGCAGTGGCTGACGAAGGGTGGTATATTTTACAGAATAAGTCAGATAACCTTATGTGTAAGTATGTTACAGTTATTTCTTCCCATTCTGCATCACTGTTTGCTGAAGTGGACACTATGGATAACACAGCAGTTTACTTAATGAATAACTAGCTAAAAATATAGACTAATAGCAAATTAAAGATCCCTGGGGCTTTAATGAGAGGCAACCTTCTAAAAATGAAACATTTACTTCTCTTGAAGCCATCAAACCATTAAAAAAAACGCATGGTGACCTGTGGTGTCAGTTATAATAACCATTCTGTTTCTGAGAAAAACATGACTGAAATGTGTAAATTGAATTATCTTCTCTATCTGTTTTATATTCTGATTTTATTAGAATTGAAACTCTGGTTTTTGTTTGCAACTGTTAGCATTCTAGGTTTTTTGTTTGTTTTGTTTGTTTTGTTTTTTTGGCCCTTCTGGCCCTACCAAATGTAGGCCAGCTTTGCTTTACACCTTGGAGCCATTTCTAAACAGAAGTGAATGTGTCATGGAAAATAATGTATCAAGACATGCTTTCCTAATATCTAGTGATACAGTTTGGGAGATATCGCCACTGAATGAATTTGTAATATAATGGAACTGCCATTTAAAATTCAGACGTGCAAAATGAGGCACTTTCTGCCATCCTTAATGTGTAATTTTTCTTCTTATACTGCCTTTAACAAGCTGGCCAAATGGAGTGCCGTTGACAGGATTTCACTCATCTTCATTGTGTCTGCCGTTTGCACATTTGCTCTCAAACTCCCTCTGCTTTGTATCACCCTTCAGAGTTACTGCATTTGCCATATATAGTGTATACTTTTTTGCCCAAAATCTTGAGGGAAAGATAAGGATGCACATTATACATGGCTATAATGTCACGTACCATGGGTATAATAATCCCGTGTATAATGCCCACAAAATGTTGTGCAAGCACATTATACACAGGAGCACATTACGCATGGCAAAATACGGTAAACTCCTAGGCTCCTTTGTGATCTGGTTTCCGGTTAGGCCTGGCCAGTGGAACATTTTCACACCCAGAGTATTTGTTCCCTACTTCGTGCCTTAGGCTGTGTGGCTTCATTTCCTCCTTGATCCCAGCTCCCTCTGGACAACTGTTCCTATGGCCTCAGCTCTTACTGAGAAACACCTCTGTCCCTCCAGCCCTGGGGCCCGTAGGAGGTTCCCACTGTTCCTAATCATATTTGCTTCTCAGCTCTTCAGCCCTTTTGTGACCAGTCCCCATATTCAGTCCCCTCCATTGGACCACCTGGCGTGGGCTCCTGGTGGAGGAGGTAGTAGCGCACATTGCCCAGCCGCGAACCGTTCACTGGGATTTGTTTCTACTCCGCGTTATTTGAATGTTGCAGGAACCACGTTGTGTGAAACTATCTTGAAATACTTTTTTGGGTATTTGTCCTTGATCTGTGTGTGTGTGTGTGTGTGTGTGTGTGTGTGTGTGTCTCAAGAGATGTACAAAAATACCCATTTAGGCAGAATTTGGTTCCTAGCATGTTTGTTGAGGAAAAGAAAAGCATTGCCTATCAGTGACTCTTGTAATGCACACATAATTCATAGTGACGGAGCACATGCCATTATATAATTTGTACATGTACATGGTTTCTAGTTCTAAAAACTGGTTTTACATACAGATAATGATCTGTTAACTGATATTTCATCACATCAGGGGAGCCATTTTAAGTAGGCCTTTAAAAATCATTTCTCCGGCCGCGAGAACAATTGCCGCCTTGACCTGCTCCGATTTGCGTGTGTCGTGCAGTCAGCTCTTCCGTTGGAGGCGTTTCTCAGAGCCGCGCAGTTAACGCGACTGGCAGGGGCCCTCCTCGGCTTCGGTTCAGGGAACTACAATTGCACAATACATTGGTCACACCTGCTTTTGACAGAAAACCTAAATAATGCCCCTGTTTATATTCCATCGTGTTTATTTATTCAACAAAATAATTAAATATGGACCCCTGCTCTTCTCAGCCTGAATTCTGGAAGAGATTAAGCCCAGAAGTTCAAAAGCAGAGGTTCTCAAAGTGTGCTTCCTGGACCAGCAGCAACCGAATTACCTGGGAAATTGTTAGAAATTCACATTCTAGAGCCTAACCCAGATCTACTGAATAGAAACTGTGAGGGCAAAAGCCCAGCACTCTGTGATTTTACATGTGCCCCCAGGAGTGGAAGACGCCTCGAAGTTTGAGAACCGCTGCCCTCAAGCGTCCGCTACTAAATATTACCTACCGGGTCGAGCACTTCTGGTAGGGCTGCCCCTAGAAAACAAAGCCCCTCTTCATGGGGAAGGTTTTATAAGTCATAATGGTTTCATTTCAAACTGGATTTTCTAGTGAAAAGTGGGATTTGGGAGAATGACCTTTGCCTTCATGACTGAGAATGTAGATTCCAACTTCATACAGAAATGAATGATTATCCCATGAATTGCAAATGATATAATGGCCTATTTCCCAATGTTGATGTTCTCAAAGAATTCCATAGAATTGCATAGTACCCTTTCAAGTAATTACAGGTGATTTCATAAACCCAGCATTATTTTTACTTGGATAAATACAAAAGCATCATGACATTTGGACTTTTTTTTTATGGATTTGGCCAGGCAGATTTGGAATTGCTTTGAGGAGATGACTAAGGATCAGTCAGTTCATGACTTTGCAGAGAAATTGATATAGGATTATTATTTTTTTAAGATTTTATTTATTTATCTTTAGAGGGAAAGGGAAGGAGAGAGGAAGACAAATATCAATGTGTGGTTGCCTCTTGTGCATCCCCTGCTGGGAACTGGCCTGCAACCCAGGCATGTGCCCTGACTGGGAATGGAACCATGATCCTTTGGTTCATTGGCCCTTGCTCAGTCCACTGAGCTACACCAGCCAGGGCAGGATTATTATTTTTTAATGCTGTATTCCCACTGCATATTTCCCCATAGCAATGTAGGTACTAGAGACTGATTTACTAGGCATTGTCCTCACCACCTTTCAAATAAAGTCTGTCTGTTTCTTAGGTTGCCGTCAACAGTAGCTTCTTCACCTTTGCCCCAGATACCATGCTCAGCACACATGCCTTTAAAATGCAGCTTTTATCATGGGGAATATAGCGAACAATATTGTAATAACTCTGTGGTACCAGGTGGGCACTTGCATTATTGGAGGGAACACTTTGTAATCCATACAGATAGCTATCCACTGTGCTGTACCCCTGAAACTAAATACAAAAAAATGTTGGATGCAAACAGTAACTGAAAAATACAATCAAAGCTCACAATGCCATCACCAAATACATAAAGTGCAGCTTTGATTCTGCAGTTTCCATCCTTTGATTTTTTGTCACTTGGTAAGTCAGAAGACTCCTCAAGGTTTTCGGTTTTTTTTCCCTACCAAGGCACGTGGTCCCAAGTTGGATGCTGATCTGAACCACAAAAGTCGAGATTTTACCCCCAAGTCCTGACCTTGATTTTTTGATAGTAGATCGTAACTATAACTAAAGGTTTGATTTTGGAGGGGGTCTTTTGTTTTGCTTTATCTATTGTTTCTCCCCTTCTGTTGGTAACTATGGATCTATTGTCTTTATGACTGAGAGCGCCGTTAGCACAATCATTAGAACATACTAGGTTCCTAACAAATAGTTCACCTGCCTCCAGAGAAAATGTTCAATCCATTTTCCTTTGACTCAGCTCAGCTTTGCTCTTCACCCTCCCTCCTGTGCTGCTTAGGTGGCATTGGCCTATGAGCGAGCTTTGCAATAATTTGCCTTTTCAGTTCCTGAAATGAATTGTGATGTTGATAACCAAAAAGATGGTGAAAGACAATTTTAAAAGTCAAATTGGATACAAATTGCATTTCCTTGTTCAGACTTTGACAGTATAACAGTTATTTCTGCTTTAGTGCCTTTTAGTTGGCTAACCTTTCACGTATCTTATCTTTACAGTAGGCAACCATGGTTATGATAATGTGTTGGCGGAAATGCATCCGATATTTTTAGCCCACGGACCTGCCTTCAGAAAGAATTTCACAAGAGAAGCCATGAACTCCACAGATCTGTACCCACTGCTCTGCCACCTTCTCGACATCCCTGCCATGCCACACAACGGGTCACTCAGGAACGTCCAGGACCTGCTCAGTTCAGCAGCTCCAAGAGCACTTCCTCACACGCAGAGCACTACGCTCCTCCACGGTAGTGTCCGGCCAGGAGAATATGAGCAGGAAGAGTCGTACGCTTACTTCATAGGGGTCTCTCTCGGTAGCATTATAGTTATTGTATTTTTTATAATTTTTGTTAAACATTTAATTCGCAGTCAAATACCTGCCTTACCAGATATGCAGGCTGAAATAGTTCAACCGTTATTACAAGCCTAATGCTACTTAGGAGTGGAGGTCACGTAATTCTGTCAGTGTTTAAAGGTTTCAAAGTCTAGGAAACCACCTTCAGACCTTTGCACAGACCATTAAGCAGTTATATACATATTCAGGCACAGCCTCCTCCTCATGCACATGCACACACAGATGGACCAAAACACACATATCTGCAAAGCGTTAGAAATGCGGAAGTATGTTTCCATTGTTCTGTCTGGCTTACGGAGAGATAAGATCCTGCTTGCTGTATTTCAACTTGGCGCATATCATGTATATATTTAGCAACTTGCACTATTTGAAGTACCTTATATACTGTACTTTAAATTACTCTCCTAATGGGTACTTTTATGTGAAATGCACTTTATTGACAATTCTGTCTTATAACCTGGTTGAAAAAGACAACTTTTTATGCCCATGTCACAACACTTGTTTGTCATTCAAACTGAATGAAATTTCTAATAATTCCTGAACAATACAGAAATTTACTAAAATTGGGAGACCTCGAACAAAGTGAAAACTGTTGAAAGTTAAATGGGGTGACCTTTGTGCTTTGAATTTTGGAGAGCTGCCGTCCTAACACCAGGCTGTGTCTGGGCATTCCTTGTCATATTTTGTTCCAAGGGACTGGGGTTTTCATTTTATTTTCTGAGAAATACTGGCAGATTCATTCTAAACAGATTCTTTCTGTCATAAATTTCATTATTGCTATTTCCCGATTGGTCATTTTACTCTTCATTTTTTAACACCATGAATATACATTTCTTACCTCTGTAGTTCAACACGGGCTTGAATATTGGCAATCGGGCATCATCTCAGCAGTGTTTTCTCTTGTTCTCTAATTATTTGCTCTTTTGAAAATGAAATCATTATTAATCCCATTAAAAATCAAATTAGATAAAAACAAGGTTTGTTTCATTTCTTGTAACACATAGTAACAGAGCACAAGCATCTTTTAGATGTGAATATTTGAAGATCCAGAATTAGCGTAAACTCTTAGATAAAACGTAGGCCTCTGAGTCCTTGACAAGAGGTGTGTGAAGCGTGGGGAAAAAATTAGGCAGGACCAACTGTCACTGTCCACCGAGCAGTGCTAAAGGTGCCTGATGGCAAAAACTGGCAAAATAACGCTTAGAAGTAACGGGTGTTGAAACAAGAGGAGGCTGGATGAGAGCCTTGTTTCGTGAAACATTTGAGTATTTGCCCTTCCCCAGGTGCTCAGTGGAATCCAAGATGAATCCAGGTTCACAAACGGACTTTACTTTCTGGGTAGTTTTTCACCTGCCTGGTCGTCTCGGCTCCTCTCATTCCGACCACCTAGAGCTGTGCTTTGTCTCTTCTAAGTAGTTGGGTTGGGGAGAGGGTGGTATTGCCTATAGTTAGTTTCTCAGAGGAGAGAGGAAGCCCTGCAAAGAACAGCTTTCCTCGAAGAACATAGAAACCAATAGAAACACGTGGCCCATTGAAAATACCGTCATTTTATGTATGAATATGCACTAAATGGACAGTTAGGAAAAGTGGGAAATTATTTCAGAAAGAAAGGATAAATTAGATGTAAAGAAGGAAAGTGGCCTCGTTAAAAATACAATTGAATTTAAGTGCTCCGAAAAGGAGGCGGGTGAATTATTTTTTAAATGATGCCAATAAATGATGTTAGCACTTAACTCTCATTTTATTATACAGCCTCTTAATAGGATAGAATGGAATCACTGGAAGTGTACTACAGATTAAGAGACTAAGAAGTTGGATGGCAGGTAGCAAACTCAAGAAGTCTGAACTCTGGATTAGACATTCTAGAAATGTGACCAGTCACTTTGGCTTGCTTTGTAGCTGTGAATTTACCTGCATTACTGAGATGCCAATAAAACGACCGAAAGGAAATTGGTCTATTCATTACTATTTAAGTGCTATCTGTACATTTAATCAAATTGTTTCATTAAATTCATTTTAGAAGGTGCTATTACCTTAATAGTAAGAACAAAGTAAATTCTGTAACTTTGATGAAATCATTAAAATTCTGATACAAACATTAGATTATTGAATGGTTTCTTTTATTTACTGATAATTCTTTTCCTGTGACATATTAGGAGAGTTTACCTGAAGGAAAATAAAATTCTAAAGTTTCCTGGGAAAATCTAGTCATTCATCATCCTTCGATTAGCTTTTTTGTTTAGGTTTTACCTGCATGTCTGCATGGTCATACTTTGTATGCCGTTAACAAAAATTAGCACATAGAAATGAACTTTAGACTAGTCAATGTAATTGTAAATAAGACTTTATGAAAGGTCAGAAGAATTAACTTTGCTGCATCATTTTAGTTGAACATTCTCTAGCACCTATTTTGGACGGTTACTGAGTTAAGATTTTTCTTACTATGTGCTTTCCGATTTCTCCCTTTGTCATCTGCCATTTTGATTTAGAATTCCTAGAAGCAAATTTAAAATTGCTTTTCAAAATGCTTTCTGACCTTTTAAGGTAAAACTAGGATCCTATTATTAGTTTCAGTTTCTTACAAAATCCTGTCATTTCTACCAAAATCTAGTGAAGATCCCAGCTCCTCTAGTTCTCATCTCAGCTGTTCGTTAGGGTGACACACTCTAGAAGCAGTAAGCCAGGAGGGACCTAAGGGACCATTTAAACAAAGCTGCGAAGTGACATATTAGTGCAAGATGGAAGCCGGACCCAGGTATCCTGATCCAGTTTGGGGTTCAGGACTTCATATCATGAATTTGGAGGGCACACAATGCAGTTTGTAACTGGCGCGGAATGCAAACTGAAAACAATACAACTGGACCACTGAGAATCTGTACAAGAAAATGTTCTGATAACTCACTCATCATCTACAAAGAGGGTCAGGGTTGCTATTGGGAAATCTTATGCCAGTTTATGTTTCTCCTTGCCTCTGTTCCTACCCCCTCCCTATCCTTCCTTCTTTCATAACATTTGTTTTAAAATCCTCAGTTCCCTGAAATTTTACACTTAATATCTAAGGATACTCCACTTGCCTCTTAGGGGTCCCTTTCATTTTAAGGCTTGTATCTCTTTTTTATTCTAGCAAATTCTCATTTTTTTTTTTTAGTTTATATTTCCCTTTAATTCATTTTCTGTTTACCCTTTTTGGCACTCACATTAGTTAGACGTTGAACTTTTTGAGTTGGTTGGTTGTTCGTCTCTTGATATTTTCCAACTTTTTGTTTCACCATTTAAGATTCTTCATCTTCCAAACCTTAGTCTTTAATTTTTTTTTTGCACATTCAAAGTTTTTATTTGTCTGAAGTTCTTGTGTTTCTTTGTACAAGGTACTGGTACTGAGGACTTCCAGTCAAGATGGAGGGGTAGGTAAACACGCTCACCACCTCTCACAACCACATCAAAATTGCAATCAAACTACAGAACATACAGCACTCAGACCCATTAGAAAATTCAGCTGTGTTGAAGACCAACAACTAAGGAATTGAAGAACCTCATGCATCCAGATGGTTAGGAAGGGTGGAGGGGTAGAACCGTGCAGATGTGGAACAAGCTGGTCCCAAACCCACCTATGATGGATATAAAACAGAGGAGCAAGGGATCCCAGCCCCACACCAGACCACGTAGCCCAGGGTTCCAGTACCAGGAAGGTAAGTCCCCATAACTTCTGGCTGTAAAAACCAGTGGTGGTTGGGTTGGCAGAGGAAACTCAGATTCTCAGTCTTCTCATAAAGGGCCTCATGCTGCGCATGGACTTACCCAGACACGTATTTTGGGTCCCAGCACAGGGGCAGCATCTTGAAGGGCACCACCAGTAGCGTGTGGAAGGGAACAGAAGTATCTAGCACTAAGGCGAGAGCTGGGGGGCAGTTTCCACCCAGACAGAACTGCAGACAGCCATCATTGTACCTTTTCTGAGCCCTTTCCCCCAACAGAGCCACAATGTGGCAGCGCCATATATGCATCTCCATCGACCTGGCTCACACGATAAGCCCCAACCGAACGATTACCTAAGGGTCCACCCCATCCAAATTACAAGCCCGCCCAAGCTGGTAACTGAGGTTTTTCCATATGAAAGGCTGGGCTAGGTGCAGGCTTCAGACCTTCCTAAATCTGCTCAAATAAGCAACAGCTGGACCCAGCCCCTGTACCTCTCGCTGAGTGGCCCCAGGCCTGGCACTAGCAGCGGCCATGTGTAAGTCGCTTTATAGCTTACACCAAGGAGCCCCAGATAGAACACAGGTGGAGGCTGACCTTAGCCTACACTGCCCAAGAAACCTCAGAGCCTGAGCAACCAGTGGACAGTTACAGACCATGTTGGAGCATGACCCAACCACCTCCACAAGCCACAGAGGGAGGTGGTTGCTGGACAGAGGTCACAGCCAGTTCTACCAGCTGTCTGGATTGGGTAAATCTCTCCCATTGACCTGCCGATGGCATCAAGACTCATCTACAAGAGCAGGGAGTACTCAGACCACATGGAGGAAGCACCTCTAGTGCCTGGCTTGGCTAATAGGGGAGGCTGTGCCACTGGACCCCACAGGACACCTACTACATTAGGTCATGCTGCCAAGACATAGAGTCCAAGCCGCTCTACCTAATACATAGAAATAAACACAGGGAGGCTGCCAAAATGAGAGAAGACAAAGAAACATGGCCCAAATGAAAGAACAGAACAAAACTCCATAAAAAAGGGCTAAACAAACTGGAGATAAGCGATCTATCAGATACAGAGTTTAAAACACTGGTTATAAGGATGCTCAAGGAACTCAGTGGGTACTTTCAACAGCATAAAAAGACCCAGGCAGAAATGAAGGATATACTGATTGAAATAAAGAACAATTTACAGGGAATCAGCAGTGGAGTGGATGAAACCAAGAATCAAATCAATTTGGAACATAAGGAAGAAAAAGCCATTTAATCAGTACAGCAAGATGAAAAAAGATTCCAAAAAGTTGAAGATAGTATAAGGAGTCTCTGGGGCAACTTCAAATGTTCCAACATTTGCATCATAATGTTGCCAGAAAGAGACTAGAAAGAGCAAGAAATTGGAAACTTACTTGAAAAGGATAATAAAAGGAAACTTCCTTAATTTGCTGGAGGAAATAGACATGGGAGTCCAGGAAGCACAGAGAGTCCCAAACAAGATGGACACAAAGAGGGCCACACCAAGACACAACATAATTAAAATACCAAAGGTATAATCTTAAAAGTAACAAGAAAAAAGAAGATAATTACCTACAAAGGAGTTCCCATAAGACTATCAGCTGATTTCTCAAAACAAACCTTACAGGCAAGAAGAGGCTGGAAAGAAGTATTCCAAGTCATGAAAGGCAAGGGCCTACATCCAAGATTGCTCTATCCAGCAAAGCTTTTATTTAGAATGGAAGGGCAGATAAAGTGTTTCCCAAACAAGGTAAAACTAAAGGAGTTCATCACCATTATTATATGAAAGGCTGAAGGGACTTATTTAAGAAAAAGAAGACTGAAACCATGAACATTAAAATGACAGAAACACATAACTATTAACAACTGAATCTAAAAAACAAACTAAGCAAAGAAGCAGGAGAGAAACAGAATCACAGACATGGAGAACACTGGGCTGGTGGCCAGTGCAGAGCGGGTTCTGGAGGGATGGGGGGAAAGGCGCAGGAATTAAAAAGCACAAACTGGTAGGTACAGAACAGGCAGGGGGATGTTAAGAGCAAGTGTAGGAAATGGAGTTGCCGACGAAGTCAGAGCATGACCCGTGGACGCGAACTAAGGGAGTAGGGGGGCTGGGTGGGAGGGGGAAGGGGGGGAAAACTGGAACAACTGTAATGGCATAATCAGGAAAAAATTTAAAAAGTACTGTTAGTGAACCTTTTTACTGAAGTAAAACATACTCCAAAAGTGTATAAATTATAAATGTGGCTAATTATCAATAAGTGAACAGATTCATGTAGCTTCACTTTAGAAAGGAGATACGAGATGGAAAATCACCAGCACTCCTCCGACCTCATGTCTGAAGGTAGCACTGCCCTGACTAGGGACGTAATAGGGTACTTTCCCCTATGTTAAAGTTTTATCTAAATGGAATTATACAGTATATATTCATTTATATTTGGCTCTGCTCTCTCAAGACTATGTGAGATCCATCCAGTGCTTGATTTTCATTGCTCCATGCAATTATGAATATACCACAGTTTATGCGTTGTTTTGGGTATTTGGATCATTTCCAATCTGACGACGAGTAATGCTGCTATGAGCATTCTTCTATGTGTATCTTGGTGCATATGCATATACATTTTCTGTTGGATGTTGTATATGAACCCACTGTTTAACCTGGGGTTTCCCAAAAGCCATGTCTGAGACAAAGGCCTGTTATGCAGGTAATTTATCTGTGAAGTGATCCCAACAAATGAGAGTGAGGGACAGGGGATGAAGGGAAGAAGTAGAGGAAGCCTATAAAACCTAAATTAGAGAATTGGCCACTGTTATGAGTGCCAGTTCCCAAAGGTCCTTCCCACAGGTCCTTCAGAGGAACCAAATGTATCTCAGAACTGACTGCCTGAGGAATGGAAGAGGGAAACAAAGCATTTTCCCATCAGCCTCCAACCCTGCTGGCTGAGTGGTACGTGAATATTAATTCCAATTACTCTTGGGTAGTTCGTGCATAAATGCCGAACGTGACCTCATTGGCACCCAGCGCCATAGCGTCTGGGCCGGGAAGAAAGAGGCTAAGTGTTGTTAGGCTGCATCTGCGGGAAGTTGGGCTAAACCCGGATGAGACTGGGGTAAGGGGTGCGTTCAGTGAATCTGAGGTGTTACACAAGAGATGTCTAATACACCCACATATGTATGCATTCTTCAGTTTAATGAAGGTCATCCATTCTGTTCATCTATTTGTCTATCCTTGTGTCAACACCATCCTGTTGAATTATTATAACTTTATGATAGTCCTTGGTGTCATATAGAGTAAGTCCTATTTTAGGAGAAAAAAATTAATATTTCATCATTCAGTACTTCAGCGGTAGGTTTATGACATTTAAGTATGAGAATTCAGTATGACATTAGCTGTAGATTAGTGGCATATAGATGTGATATTATGTATGTGACAATATATGTTTTATGTATATCTTTATGTGTGTTAATTACCAGCTTTAAGTTCCCCTTCTATTCCAAAGTCGGTGAGTTGTTTTGTTTTGAATAATAAATAGGTAGTAAGTTTTGCCAAATGATTTTTCTACATTTATTATCGTGTTTTTCCTTTTGTCTTTTCCCTATTAATATGGGTGACATTGATTTTCAAATATCAAACTGATGCTGTCCTCCCAGGATAAATTCCATTTGTTCATGTGCATTATCCTTTTTAAACACTGAATTCAATTAGATAATATTTTGTCATGGAGTTTTTATTCATAGGGGTTGGCTTATGATTTTCTTTTAATT
>PVKM010014531.1:0-28935 GCA_004027735.1 Carollia perspicillata
ACTGCCGCGCCAGCTTCTTCCCTTTCCACCTCCCCGACCCTGTCGGATTCGGATGAGCCCACAGCAGGGAGACGCGGACGCCAGGTAAAGGGGCTGAGGTGCCAGGTGGAGTTTCCAATAGCCGCCAGTGCTGCCATTACGCAGGCACCACGCGGTCTCTGGGGGGACAGGGGAAGATTTTTTTTTTAACAGCGGGGGCTGGTCATCGGGAGAGTGGGTGGGATATTTCAGTCTTTATCTTTCACCCAGAGAGAAAACAGTTTGCTTAATTTATCCCCGAATGTAGGGAGGTCTGTTTTCAGGTCGAATCCATCATCTCTTGCAAGGAGTTATGTTAACTGCGCTCTGAGTCAAAACGCAAAATTTTTAGCCTGCTGGAGCATCGTACCAAACTGGGGTTTCTAAAGACACTAAAGTTGCCAGAATCAGCCTCCCACTTACCCAGAATGACTCTGTTAACTTCTAGGAGTAACTTTTCCCCTATTACCCCACCCTCGCGCTCACCCCATCTGCTGTTAATGTCACCAGAGTTATTATTAAGAGCTGGCGTCTAAAGCCACCAGCACGCCCCCTGCCCGAAATCCTGGATCTGTTAGTTGGCTAAGAGATGCGGGGTGGGGATGGGGGTGGGGGAATGCTAGTTCCTTTTCCTTCCACTTGGGGAGGGGGTTACTTCCCCCCAAACCAAGTCTTTCTCCAGCTCTGCTGGTCTTCAGGGGCTGCGCACTAAGCTAGAACTAGCGCATAAACCGGGTCTATGTAGGCGCGGGGGGGCATACCAGCCTGAACCTGACGCTTTCTCCGGGCCGCGCATGTGGGATGCGGGGAGCCGGCGGTAACGCATCCTGAGTGCAGGGGCGAGATGAGGTTGATGAGGGCGGGAGCAGAGCGGTGCCAGCTGGTATCGACTCCTCTCGAAAGCTTGCACCCGGCTGGATTGATCACCTTCCCTCCTCTGTGCTGATCAGATCCCGCTAGTACCCCCCCACCCCCGCCCACCGGGGCAGTCACTTTTCTTTCGCAATCCGGCGCGAGATGAAGGTTGCCAGTTGAAGTCAGGGCACTAACCAGGGAAAGGACGGGTCGGGGAAGAGGGCCAGTGGGGCGGGCTGGATCCACATTTGATGCCGGGAAACTTCTGAAGCGCGTGGGTTTCCGGCCCGCAGCAGATGCGGTTGGAGGCGGAGACCGCTGCTGGTGTGGGAGCTGGCGCTTCGCCCCTGTTACCCCCTAGCAAGATGGCACTCACTGTTCGCTCTAGTCCAGTGAACTCCCCCAGCCATTCCCCCTTCTCCTCCGGGCACTAGTCAGACGTTGCGTTTGGGCAGAAGAGCGGCTATGTATAAGACAGTCAGAGCATTTTTCTAGCCGTCTTTGCATAATGTAACAGGAACAGTAACTCCCGGGCACGAACCCCGGTCTTGTGTGCATGTGTGCCGGCTGGCGTCTCCGGCGTGCGTCTGGGTGGATCCGTACGTGGCTTGTGCTTGGGAGGCAAATCGGGCGTTTTTCCAAGCCGTCTTAACACAATTTAGGCGCTCAAATACGGGCAGGCGGTAGACCCTACAGGGATGCGAGGAAAATAAAAACAACGGGGAAAGTGATGCCAAGTGACTCACGCTGTGAACTGAGGACGGGGAAACCGACCTGAGCGGGTCGTGGCCACTGCCCCTGAGTAACTCTTCTGCCGCGCTAGCCGATCGGCTCCCTGGGGAGTTGGTCCTGAGCCAGTTCCAAGCTTTTGGGCGTGCTTTCGGCCAAGCACCCCCGACGGCGCGTCTGAGCGTAGCTCGGCGGTTGGCGCGGGCTCGTTCTCCCTCGTGTGTTGAGATTCGGCCTCTCTACAGACTTGTTAGAACACGACAGTAACTTACGGGAGGCAGGAGCAGCGGCGATGAAAGGAGAGGAGAACACCAGAACCCCCTTTTCCCTCCGAGAGTGAGACGTGCACCTGGTTGCTTTACATTACTCTTTCACCTTTACAAAGAGATGGCGAGTGGAACGTGGCCTGTTTACAAATCGGGTTTCTGTAGCTGTCAAGCCTGTTTCCTAAATCTTTGAAGTTGAATCTATGGGGAGAGTGAACAACGGGCTTTCCAGCGGCCATGGTGAAAGGACAAAATGGGGCGTTGAAAATAACCATATTGAATGTTTTGTTATATTCCCAATTAACACTGCTTAAGAAGGTCCGGGATCAGGGAACGAGCGACGGGGTGGGCGTGGGGGGCAGATCACCAAGATTGCCTGCATTTGACATAACGCCATCTTGGTTGAGAGACTTGTAATATTTCTACCCTCTAATCTCACGTTTCCATCATTTCTCAATGTCTAAGTAAGAGATCCCCTGGCTTGGAAGTGCAACATCCAGTGGGCAGAGGGGAAATTGACTTTCAGCTTTCGGGCGGTGGCATTACCCCAGGAGTTGGGGAGACAGGTGGGCTGGCGCAGGGTAGGGAGAGAGGAGGAGGTGTGCAGGGTCCGAGTGGCAAACCCGGCCTCAGCCCCGGCCTTCTGCAACTCCCTTCAGGGAGGAGAGGGTTAAGAGACTTTGCCTCTTGGAAAGCTTTTGGTTGCGGCCGCGCCTCCCAAGCATTCTTTAAACCAGAACTGTGGGAGGGACTCGAAGAGGGCGGGAGTACAAGAGGGAGGGAGAGAAAGAGGGCTCGAGCTGGGGAGCGCGCCAGAGCGCCAGGGACGAGAGAGGAGGAGCGCAGGAGCGGCGGAGGCGATCCCGCGAATTCATTACTGTAAACATCTCCCGGGGGCGTCGGGAGGGGTGGAAGTGGGGGTGGGGGCCGCGGCGCCTACATAGCCCGGCCGCGTCGGATCCGGGCAGCAGTGAGGTCGGAGCAGCCTCCAGACCCACGCGGGACCGACGCAGCCCAGAGAGCGAGCCCCACGCAGCGCCCCACGCCGGGCTCCGCGCGGTCGGCACCGGGGCATCGGAGGCGCACTTGCCCGGTTCTCCACACCTCCCCCGGGGTCCTCCGTCTGCCAGGAGCCCCGGCACCACGAGGCCGCTTTCCATCGCCTTCCACGCTCGTCCTCTTTCTTTTGGGACTCGTTGGCTCCGCCGAGGCGGAGAGGGGGAGGCAGAGGAGCAGCAGGGGCGGGGGCCGCGGCGGCCGGAGCCAGGAGAAAGTGGCATGCCCGAGCCCTGGAGGCGGAGGTGGCGGAGGACTGGGGAAGACGATGCCGCGGCTCCGTAAGGGAGAAAGGCACGAGCGAGCGAGGCGAGTGGGGCGCCCGGGCGCCAGCCGGCTGCAGGCAGGCTCGCGCCGCTCTGAGGCTCCAGCCTCCGCATCCCCGCGCCCCGACGCTGCAGGCGACAGGGCTGGGCTCCGGCAGCCGCCACCGTCGCCGCTGCCGCCACCGGGAGGACCGAGCAAAAGTTTGGAGCTGAGGGAGGACGCAGCGCTGAGCGGGATTAACACCAGGGCTAGAAGGATACCTCGAGAACCTTTGCAGGTAACACGCACCTTCAGCCCTCTCTTTCCCTGCCTCTCTCTGCTGGGCTCCTGCTCCCTCCCAGCGCTTTTCTGAGCTCTCTAGATCTGGCTGAAAGTGAGAGGGAGGCGAAGTTCTCGGGGATGGGCACCTAGCGCCGGGAGGTCTCCAGTAACGTTAGAGGGGCCGGTGGTGCATCTCTGCCCCCGGCGGGCAGCTGTGCAGCGAGGCGAATCTCTCCTGGGAATGGATGAGAACCCTCGGCCCCAGCTGGTGTCTGATCTTGTAGCTCTCGGGGAATTTAGAATGTGGGCTGAGGGGCTTTTAGTATTCTTAAATCCCGAGAAATGCTGGGTGAATTTCACTCACCCCCACCCGGATCCTCTCTTACTTAGCATATTTAAAGAACGATGTGAACCCTTCGCAGTCACCCACCGAATTTAGCTGGTGCAGGAACGCAAATGGGCGGGGGCGGGGGCAGGGAGGTGTGTGTGAAAATTTCAAGGAAAGGAGAAAAATTTTCCTTTCCCCTTTTGATATCCCCGGGGTCCTCCCTCCTTCCACTCACCGTCTGGCGTCATAAAATAGGAACTTTAGAAGTCACATTTTGATTGAAGGCTGAGATGAAACACAGTAACCATTGGTGACGTGAATTTGTAGTGCGTCTGTGTGTTGGGGGGGTTGCTAACGGTGGTGCGGAGGGGTTGGTTTTTGCTAGGCGGACGGATGCACGGTAATGCGGGGGGTGGGGGCCCATGAGTGGTCCAGTTTGTATACTGAGGAGGGGGCAGTGGAGAGAGAACATTCGACGTTTCCAGAACAGCAGCCTTACTTGGGCTAAGAAAATCGCTTCCGCCTTTCACGCAGAGAGAGAAAAAGAGTCCAGCCCCGGTTACCCCCATGTCCCCTCTCTCGCAGTCGAGTTTTGAGTTTCCAAGCGGCTCAACCTTTGCTGCTGCTATCATTTTTATTAGGATCATTATTAATTCACCTGGAAACTCTTCGTGCCTTCTCTTGTAAGTGGAAATCAGTCTCTGAGAGCTTTTGATTAATTTTAGTGGAGGGACTCTTGTAAAGCTTACAGTAAGCTAATCAAGTGCAAGGCACAAATCCGTGTAAATGCTCGCCCAGGAGTGCAAGGTGCTGATTAGATTTCTGTCCATGCTGCATTTGCTATGCAAAGCCTCTTCTAAATGGGATCTATTGCTCCCCACTCAGCTCCGAGGTTCTTTCATCACACAGGGCTTTAGGGAGCTTTGGGGCATGCCCACTCTCCCTGGGGCTTGTTGCTAAATTTATTATGTCTAACTTCTCCCAGCCCGAAGCTAATATGAAGACTGGCTTCCACGTCGGGAAGATATTGTCTGTGGACTTACGCAGAATGACCTTATTAAATCTCCAGTGAAAGGATCCCCCAAACGTTTTGAAGTAAATAACATGCAGCTTGGCATTTGTCCAGGGATGTGTTTGGTGGTTGCAGTAGGAATGTAAAATTTTAGGTCCGTATCTGAAGTGTTGGAACTGGACTTTTTTTTTTTTTAATCACTAAGCAACATGCGTCAGATCCATAAGATTGACAGGCCACCATATTAGAAGAGAATACATTCTTGGGTAATACACACACCGTGAAAAGTTGTTTATTTCCCCACAATCTTACTGCTCCCCAGAATACTTTTTCTCTTCCCTTCCTCAAAAGCCCCAAACAGGATAGGGTTAAACCATCTGAGGATTTCTGATACTCAAGGTGGACAGGGCAACACCATCCTGTCATGTTGAGTTGCAAATATCTGTGACTGGAGAAGGCTGGGGATGAAATTTCTAACACGATACCACGTCTCTGCCAGTGGGTATGAGACATTGTAAAAAAGAATGGGGCTAGCTTTACTGTAGCCGAACCTATAAGAAACCTAGCGTGGAAAGAATGCTGGTTTCTCTTTCTTTTTTTCTTTTTTAATACCCCTCTTAACATTTCAGGACTTTCACAGCAGTTTTAGAAATTTCAGGAGCTGCTTTTGAGAGAAGAAAGTAGATTCCCAAATGACACCATTCTGGGCGCCTTGGAGTCCCCAAGACAGGCCTGGGTTTTCCTGTGTGCTGGATTTCAGATTTGACTTTGACTTGCTGGATCTAATTTGAAGCTCCTCTGATGCCTCTTACATTTATATTCTGGCCTGCTGGAGAGTTTGATTTAGGATTTAGACATATCTCCCTAAGGCAACCCTGTATCTTTCCAGTTTGAAGCTGTGGTTTCAAAAAAGGCTCAAGTGCATCCAAGTCCAGAAGCCTTAAACTGTAGAGAGACAAGCACGAACGTGTGGTCTAGTTTGAGCCTTCAGCTTTGTATTCTACAAGGAAGAATTTCTGCTTCTCAGATCAGCAGGGTCTGAAGTTAAAAAACAGCAAGGGTGCCAGTGGTTTTGCTTTCTGTGTAGAAGATTCCAGAAAGGTCAAGGTGATGCCATTTTATTTCTATTCAGATCAGACCTTCCTGGATAATCATCTTTAGGTATCTTTTCTCTGATTTCAATTCAAGTTTATTTTTCACTAGATTACTTTAATAACTTTGTGGTTGCTGCCACAGTGATTCAACTTCAGTCCATTAGTGACCTCTGTCTGCGAGAAATGAATACTCATTGTTTCTCTTTCTTCTCATCAGAGTCTACAGAATATATGAGGGGAAGAAAAGAAACAGCTCTGTAGTTCTTTCTAGATATTTAGATTTTCAAACTTGGTTTTTCTAATACACAGTTCAGTGGGGGTGCTGATGCTTCACAACAGTAATAAAAATCTTACATACAGGCTAACAGGCTTGTAAAGGGTCCCTCCACACAGCATCGACAACACGATCAGCATAAGTAAAACACCAGTGCTCTCCGCTGTCCATAAAAGGGTTGTACAGTCAGGTAGACTAATGTTTTGAGACTCACAAAGCTGCTAGATGTCAGTGAAATTTTATTGCCCCTAAGTGCTTACATAACAAGGGAAACTTGATTCAAGCCCAGAACATGTACGAGAATGTGGTAACTAGACTTCGTAGTAGCAGCGTGTGTACGCTTTTCAATTCAGCTGTGAACTTACGGTCCAGAGCAAGGGTGAGGTGGCGTGTGAGAAGGCTGCCCAGAAACTGGTGGTCTTTTAAGGAGACTTTTAACATCTGATTCCTAATCGAGCTTTGTCTTCTCAGGGTTTTCCAATCAGAATTTCAATTTCAGTCGATTATTCTAAATGGCAATTGAAGACAAAGTTTGCTGAATTTCTTAGGTGGGCAGATGCCATTGTCAGACATTTTCCAGATGGTTTTTGATGTAGTGGCATTTGGTGATATGGGATTTTTAGGAGGTTTTCTTTCTTTTCCCTTGGACAGGTTTTGTGCAGAAGACATTTTTAAAGCCCAATTATTATTATCATTATTAAAGTTAAACAACTATTATAATACCCCAGCCAACTTTCTTATTTTTCTCCACCCTCCAAATTGCTTTGCTTTTTTAAAAATTATGTTTCTCTTCTAAAAACCACATGTTGGGGATTGGAGTAAGACTATCAGTATTTTTTGTTTTTAGTATTTTCGGCAATGTGACCTCCAGTTAAGTATCTGTTTATAGTATAACACACACACTCACATGTATGTACATCAAGAGCCATTTTAAGACAGAGATTCTTTTCAAGGTTTTAAAATATGTTCCTTTTAAAGAACTATGACACAAATATTGTAATAAAAATATCGTGTGTTCCGATGAATACAGAGACTTATTTCAGTCAGTCGCATGGAACAGTAAAACACTGTATTAGCAAAATAATCAGTAGTATTTTCAGTACATGGTCAAAATCTGTTAGAACCTTCATGGTTGTTTTTTTTCCCTTGGCGAATTTTGCATCCCCTGGTCTTTTTGGTTTTCTTTGATTTCTTCAACTGTGGCTCTTTGAAGTGATTCAAAATTAAACAGTAGCTACTTCTTTAGGGAAATTCATCATGTTATGTTCAGGATTCCAGAAGAGTTAATGATGCAGAAAAAGTCCTGTAAAACATCTTTCTAAAAGAAGTCCTTCTCTCGCAGGCTTCCCACTTACTGGCCTCCTGTACCATTTGCAGTGAATTGGAACTCTGTTATTTATTTATTTTTCAAATACCACCTCTAACTTAATTTAATGTGGGGTGTATTTCTGCAGAAGCACGCGGTACCGTGTGTCCTGAGTCGCCTGAACAGAGCAGTGTCGTTTTTATGGATCTGGAATAAGGCAAGGTCAAAGAAAATACCCTTGCATAGTTTGGAAAGTCAAAAGGCCACATTCGTGGTTCTCAAACACTGGCCAGTTATTCTGATAACAAGGGCACGCACATTTTTTCTGGCAGTTTAAGTAGTTAAAGATCTGAGCCATTTTTTGAAGTACTCACAAAATACCTGGTGTTCCTATCCATTAGGTGCTCATTAGAACTTAGCTGTTTCTCTCACTTTCTTCCCTGGTTGCTTTTAAGAGAATATGCAAGAAACTTGGCAAAAGGTCCCCTTTCCCCTCAGGTCACAGATCATGTGTTATATTTCAGTTGTTTTTATGACAGCTTTCAAGATACAGATAAAAGAATCTTCTATATGAACCTTTTAAGAACCTTAGGGCTTTTGGATTTAAACCCACTGAAAAATATCAGGTACCAAAGTTCATAGATGCTATTAGGTCTCAGAACACTGAAACCTGTTTCAGCAGTGGCTCTTAAAATTGGTTCACAAATTTATTGCCCATGGAGGTCAACAGAGGTCATGTGGCTGAATGGAAAGCATTAGATTCATATCAGTCCCGAAATAGGTCCACGTGTTGGTGTCACTCTTAGCCCCAGCTGCCTATGGGCATCACTTTTGTGAAATCCAGTGTCAAAATAACCTCTGTGCTAGTTTCCTGTCCCTCTCTACTCCAAACTTGGGACTTTGTTTTGAAGAAGGAACTAATACAGGAAATAATAATATTCCTTGTAGATACTAGATAAAGCCGAGGCAAATGTTAGGGGAGTAGATTGGCTCAGCCTTTACCATAGAGGTTCCAGGGCATTTTGTCTAGGCCCTGAGGAATAAAATTGATTTTAAAACACATTCATGCCTGGTATTTCCAGAGCTCCTTACTTGCATTTTCCAATTCTCACAACCAGGATTTCATGCATTCATCTCAACCGCCTCTGTGAATTCGTATGAGAAAGCCCTCCTCGCCTAGACTCTCACTGGGTAACTGGAGCCGGAAGGAGCTTGAAGCCTACCTAAGGCTACCCAGAGTTCTTGAAACCCTTTGACATTGTACAAAATGATGGACATTCCACTTTATTGCATAGATGTGAATTCTCCAGATACAATTTAGAAGTCCTTCTTTTAAAGCCACCCAAAATGGTTAGAGTTGTATTTGTTTTATTAAAAGAGTAAAAAATACGACAACCATATAAATATTTAGATTTAAAAAATAGAATTTCACTCTCTCTCTCCAACATTATATAAGATACAAGTTTGCCTATTCTGGGTAAGGATAATTTTATGATCTAGGCATTGTGATTTGGGACATTACTTGCTGTGCGGAATGAGCAATGGGGGAAGTTGTTTTTTGGGGGGGAAGCAAGGATGTATTTCTAAAAATAAAAATAAAAACCCCCTGCATTCTCATGTCAGCACACTCCTTTCTGCATTTATGACCTTGGACAAATTACTCAATCTCTTGGAGACTTAATTTCCTCTCTGCGGAGTTCAAACAGGGTTGTTCCAGGGTCAGATAAGATTAATGTGTGTGAAAATACCTTGATAACAGCACGGTTTTATATTCCCATAAAGAGGCATTATTCAGATTGATACCATTTATCACCTTGTGACTGTCATGTGCTAGGATAGTTCCAGGTTTCAGATAAATAAAAAGGTGACAAGAGCGAGCTTGCTCTCCTGGGGTGCCCTGCTCTCCAGGAGCTTTTTGGGGGTGCTGTGGGACATTTCCCAACCAGTACAGGGTCTGGTGCCTCTCTTCATCGCTTCTTTTACTCATTCGATGGTGCGTTGTCCCTCTTTTGTGAGTTTGCTCTGTTTTGATACAAGTATTTTTTTTCAAGGATCAAGGGTCAATGGGGTGGGTGAGTTGGGTACCAGGGCCAAACTTGCCTTCCCTGACAGCTTGGAAACTGAATTTATCACAGATAGAGTCCACTGAGGATCTTTTGGAAAGGAACTATCAACGTTCACTGAAGTTAAGTTATTTCCCCTTTTGGCTGGGTTTGTACTTTGGCCATTCAAGTTACCTTTTGCAAAAACATAGTCATTAATAAAATATGTGATAACGTTAATGGTCTTTATTTTGTAAAATAAGACAGGTTAGTGCAAAAGACTGTCTCTTCCGTAGTTTGGCAAACCTCCTGAGCCCTTTACCAGTAAATGGAAAGACCTGGTATTTTTTTTGACACCAACAGAATCTCCAAAGCTTGGCCTTACTTTGACATAGTGTCACAAAACCCTTGTGGGACATTCTTTACAATTCACTTCTCCGTATTTTGTTCAGTTGTTTTTATAATTGTCAGACCTGAGTGAACGTGTTGATTTTATTTTCCTAATTTGTGTACATGTATGCCTTTGTAAAGGTTACATTTTGATAGATTTAAGGTTGCTTAATTGAAGCCTGCAGAAAATGCTCTCAAGTGAAGTGTGTATTTATAAAATGTGTGGTTAGGTCACAATTCTTGGTCAGAAGGAAAATTTCAATCAGCGATTTGAATGGATGATAGTATGTGTTTGACAATGTTCTTTTCACTTTCTAATTTGCATTTGCCAGAGGTCCGATGCTTTTTTTTTTTCAGTTGATTAGTATTTTAGCAGTGCATTGTAAACTATCTGGCCATAGAACTATGTTTTAACATGGCAAATAACCCTCATAGAATCTGAATACCTTTTGTTCTGGCAGTGCTGAATGATAGAATATTTGAAGAAGAAAAATGTTTACTACTACTCTGAAGAGTTATGCTAATAAAATGAGATGAATCTGTAGGTACATGTGCAGGAAGCTAGTTTGTGCACATCTACATTTTTAAAATGCACAAACCCACCTAAGCATTAGGGAGGAAGTACTGGTATGCCTTTCAGCTAGGGGTGCTAATTGAGCCCGTGTGTCTTTAATGTAATATAATGAGATAACCCAAATTGTTTTTAAGTAAAGATGTTCTTTTTCAAGTAGGTCCTAGGGAAACTCTAAGTAAGAGGGAATACATTTTTGTGCAAATGTCTTGGCACTCACGAAGAAGATAGTATTTTTGTAAATGCAGAAGGTATACAGCAGTTGATGAAGAAAGCTTTTTCATTCATGCAGAAGATAATTTTTTAGCACTTACTATGTATCAGGCATAAAGTAAGACTGGATAGATGAACAGGCAATATAGTTGAGGCTACCCAGGCCGATGAGGTCTAAGGGAAGCACAAAACCTAATTTCATCACAGTTTTATACATGATTGAAAACAGCACAGCCAATCCCAATAAGTGTGCCAGGAATACCTGACATTAATGAAAAGAGCTTTATGTTTGGAAAGGGATAGTCTTGAGTTCTAATGTTGGCTGTTGTTAATTTCGTAAACTTGGGTAAAATTTTACGTGTCTTTTAGACTTTGTCTCCTCAAATATAAATTAGGAGGAAGTACTTTCTACTCACAGTGCTATTCTTCTGAGGATTGAGATAATTATGTAAAGTGTCTAATTGCTTGGCACACAGTAGAAGCTTAATAAATGCTGGCTGCAGATCATTCTATCTCCGAAATGATAACGACTCCATTGTGTTGCTCTCTCCCTCTACAGATATGTTTGCCATTCCTCTGGAATCCCAAAGAAAGCTTTTGACTCCTTGAACTTGTTCACTAACAGAATAGAGCCTCTTCTGCAAAATAATATGTGATTTTTTATGCATGTAATGGAGCATAAAAGGACAGCAAAGGAGACAAAACCTCCACGCAGTGGCAGAATGAGCTCATAGCTGCTGGTGCACAGTAGATGCTGATGCTGGGGCTGGGGACAGTCAGGGGGTGGAGGACAGAGAGGGCACTTGTTTCAGTGTGGGGCATCAGGAAGTAGTGTCAGTTGGGTCCTGATTAATTGTAATTTTTTGACCATTGAAAGCATAGCTTTTGGCAGTTAAGGGGTGCTTCTCCATGCACCCCCACTCAGCTCCATGCACCCTTCCATGGAACCAATACATGCCACTTGCAACGAGTTCTGGTCTAGACTGTGACATTAGGCACAGCAAGCTTTGGTTATTATGTCTCTGCCACTGTTCAGAGGTTTTTTATCAAAACACATGTTAAATACTTTCTTCACGCAAATCATCACACACGACTCTTGGCAGACTTATGAAAATATTGTATTGTAGAAGATGAACATGTAAATTTTTATCATATTTATATAATTCTTATTTTGTTCTCAGAGAATGATCATACCTTGCTTGTTTGATGAAAGATGCTAGAATGAGAATGTTGCTGTTGGGTTAGTGGTTCTGTGTGAAAGTGTTTCTTTCAGAAAGTAATTTTCAACTCATGTAAGTAAAGGAGCTGCTACTGCTTCTACAGCAGATACCTCTGAACACATGCGGTGTTCAGGAGCACTGGGCAGGGCACAGACTGCTAGGGTTAGTTTTTATCATTATCATTGCATGTATGTATAATGTAATTTTCTCATTCTACTCATTGAAATTTGCTCCTTTTTTGATACTATGAATCTGTGAGTTTATTGATGTAAAAAGTTATATTTAACAAGATAATAGGTATGCCACAGACCTCAAAGTTCATAAGCACAGAAGTTTTTCCTGTTAAGGTCACGTAATTTGTAATGTAATGTTAATATATATATATAACATTATATATATAAACATTATGTATACATGTAAAACATTATATATGTATATTTCAAATGGAGCAGAGAGAAGCAGTCACTAGACTGTGTTTTGTGAATTGTTAATCTTAGTAAGTAACTTCTGAACCAACATGTTACCCAACATAAAACAATAAGACCTTGTTTTGTTTCTTTTGAACACATAAGAGAGATTAAAATTCTTTGGAACATGGTTTAAAATTTTTTGTTGTTTTACCCAAATAGGTAAGGAACAAGTCCAATAGTGCTGACAGCAATGGAATCTAAAACTCAGCTCTCATAATCTCTGAGTCCCGAAGGAATGCAAGGCCTACATCCGTTCAAGTCATGAGCTCGTAACTGGGGATTTGACAAAGCTTGGTCCTTTACTATGTGCCAGGCACCATACTGTGTTTCCTGTTGGACACTGGGGATATATATTCTTTCAAAGAAGAACTCATTCCTGATCACAGAGAAATCTGATGGGTTGGCCCACAGTCATCCTCTTGAAACATAACTCATTCATTTAATTAACTGAAGGAAGTGTTTAAAATACAGGTTCCCGGGCCCTAGTCTGGAGATTAAATGTGATTGATTAAATCTATGATGAAGCCTGGGGATGTGAATGCTCAAAAGCTCCCAGCATTGGACATCACTGACTTAGATTTTTAGAATTCGAAGAATTCTTTAGAATTCTTAAGTTTTAGAATTTTTTTCTGATGCAGAGGCTCCATGATAATCATCTGGTTTACCGTCACTTGTGAATTTCTGAGAGTATTTTTTCCTCTGTATTTTGCCATGTAGGAAATATTGCTAGATTTAAACCAACTCTTCTAGGAAAGAACCTTCAGAGAAGCCAAATGTCAGGGCTGGCTTCATCTGTTGTAGGCACAGCCTTTTGTGTGGACCCTCCATCATCCGTCAGTATCTCCCAAACCATTGTCCTGTGTTGTTCTTGGTGTCCTGGAGTTAATTTGCAAAAAAGACAAATCACATCATATTACCTTATTATTCCCTGTCCACCTGGATAAAGTCCATCCAGATGTTATGATGACTTGTGAGATTTATGACAATCTGGGTCTCAAACTTTCCTTCAGGCCTCATGCTCAAGTACCCATCCTATGTAGCTATGTTCCAAAGATGGTAAAGCATGTTCCTCTTCATACTCAGCATTCCCCACACTGCTAACTCTTCGTGTCGGGCATTACTTGCTTCCTCTCCATTTAGCAGACTCTATTCTTTTAAGACCCACACGAATGTGACCTTCCCTACTGGTCCAAATGAATCATTCCTTTCTCTGGGGCTTCTCCAGCATTATGTTCATACCTTTATTAGTTCCTTCTTTGTGTTGTATTGTAATGTTTCTGTTCACACATGTGTCTCCCCCATTGTTCTCCAAGAACCTTGGCTTATTCATCCTTCGCCCAGTGCAAACAACGGTGCCCGGAGCAGCAAGTTCTGCACAGATGTAGTTGATTGAATAAAGGCACAATTTTGCTGGCCAATCCTGGAAGAGAAGAAGATTCACAATCCAGTGACAGGGCATGTATCCTCAGAAGTGCTTGTTCCTTCCCATATGGGGAAAAAATACAACTACTGCCTTCCTACCTTACTCTAAGCAGGTTTGTCAGGCAAATGACTGTTGGTGAACCCGTCCCAGATCTGCGTCAAGCTTTCCAAACCACACACGAGGCAATTCAGATGCCACACTGTAAGATCTGTTTAAAGAAGAAATGAGTTTGCTCGATGATGTATCTTTCTTGGCATCAAGTGAAACTATCAGTTCAGTAGATGTTCGTGCTGATGTGGTTTTCATAGAATGAAACTTTTAGCTCATCAAATTAACTTTGTGTGTCTTGGCATAATTAAAGAGAACCAGGAACTCGTGAAAAATTTTATGTAGTTTCTCTTTTTTTATTTTTATTTTTTGTTCTGTGTTTTTATCTTGTTTATTTTATCCTAGGCACATTATTTCCTGAAGGAGATATCTGAGGAGCCAGGACCCTCCAGAGAGAAAAGAAGGCTAGAAATGATAACTCCTTAATCAGTCTGTCTCCACAAAGCAGGACTCTCCTTAGTCTTCCTGAGTTGACATTGAACACGGCAAAGAGCATGCAAAGGTTGCAATACATTCTAAATTCGCAGGGTTTAATGTGATCGTGATGGTGACAGAGTTGGACTTCAGATCCTTCATTTTCACCAAAAGGACTTTCTAACAACATCTTGCTACTTTCATGGTGGATTATTGATGGTGGACAGA
Organism: Carollia perspicillata; assembly: GCA_004027735.1. Taxonomy (NCBI): domain Eukaryota; kingdom Metazoa; phylum Chordata; class Mammalia; order Chiroptera; family Phyllostomidae; genus Carollia; species Carollia perspicillata. Next base: position 14,546 of record PVKM010014531.1, read on the forward strand.
GAAGATGTACATGCAAGCATGTGGGGTGTGTGTATGCCCATGTAAATACTCCAGTCCCTTTCCCCCCTTTTCCAGCAAAATATCTAGTGACTCCAGAGAGTAGAAGGTGGTGGAACATATTTTGTTCTGTCCCTACCTGAACCCTTAGTGCCCTCTGGGCTGTCTATATGTTGGCAACATTTTTATGTCAACAGAAGCACATGGAATAACATGTGACATGAATGTCTTGGCAAGTGACTGTGGTTTGATACCGGGGGCTTACAATACCACCACAGAAGATCTTACAACATGATTTTTAGCACTGTTTACAAACAGTATTTCTCCTGTTTCTTGTATTACACTGAATATCAGCGAGGCCACATTCTCATCCAGAAGTAGTAGGAATAATAATAATAATAAGCAATATTAATTGTATTGATCATAGGTAAGGTTGATTTAGAGAGCTGTTTATGCAGTTCATGTATATTAGCCCATTTAAATCTTAACACAACCCCTGTGAAGTAGCTTTTGCTTAGTAATATTACTATTAACCCCATGTTACACGTAGGGAAACTAAAGGAAAGAGAATCGCCTGAGGTTGCATACTTGTTTTGTAGCTGTTATTAATTACCTTTATAAAATAGGTGAGGACTGTGTAATTTCCAAAACCAACTATAAACTTATTTTTCTGTGCCCTACAAATCAAAGTCAGAGTGATGGCTCTCTGCTCAGTGGGTAACCTGTGGTCCAGCTCTTTATATTTGCCTTTTTAATAGATAATGATCGAAAAAGCCATTATTTATCCTTTGATATTTGCGAGTCAAAAAAGATGCTTGTTTTTCTCAAATGTGTATCTGTAAAATAGGAACAGAAAAGAATCATAATTCTAAAGTGTGAAAACCTGTTACCATGTTTTCAGTATTAGTGAAGGTTTATGGACAAATGCCTAATGATTACAGAGTGCATTTATTACAGAGAAAATGTGCTGTTTTTTACCTTTACCCTTTACCAGAACTACTAATACGTAGTTAAATGGATGGATCTGAGATGCACCTACTTTTCTCTGCAGAGGTGATAATGGGCAATGGAATGACCAGAGGTCAGATAATAACATAAAGTGAGTAGCCTCTGAGAGAGACTGGCAAATAGCGGAGAATTGACTGTGTTATAACTAGGTCAGATTCTCTTCTTTTCTGCGTCTGTGTAATTGCTCAAACAGTAGACTTTATTGGGTGAAAAAATGATGCAGGGATGGGCTGGAGAAGGTTGCTCCACAGTGAAAATTGGAAAAGAAGCATAGCATGGGCTTGCAAGTCTTCACCTTGTTGAGTTTGGGTTTTGACCATCACTCCCTGTTCCCACTTTCTATTGAGGCATTCATCTCTGTATGTGTCCAGGTTGAGTTTAATGAATTCAGAGAATATATTGGAAACCCTTCAATTATTGGTCCCTCCTTGTTCCATGTAAATATTATTGATACTATCTAAATTAAATGATCCATTTCTCAGTTCCTTCACTTTCCCTGAGGCAGCAGACCATGGCTGCTCTCATTTCTATGTCCTTTTGTCCCCTTAGGTCCATTGTCTGTCTCGAGGCAGCTGTGGGTTGGGTGGCATACGATCATTGCTGATTTAGGTCAGTCTAGATGGTTCATTGATGCGGTTGCTTATGAAAGAAGGTTCTGCCTAGATGTAGTAGCAGTTTGGTAAATGGCCCTATAGACAGCCAGCTCCACGGCCACATGAAAACACCAGCTCTGTTTGGCCCTCGGGTGAATTCTGTGGTGTTGCTGTCTGGGGCGGTGGGAGTCTAACTGAATTGGGTGGGACCAAAACATTTGCTCTCTGCAGTATGTTGCTGAGGCGTGATTAGGCCACGTGAGAGAAACCCGAACATTCCAGTGTCACTCTTGACTGGCAGTAGCTGCCTGGTTTGTCTGGACCACAGGCATCTGTGAAGAATCGGCCTGTTACCCAGTACTGCTCCTCTCTCCACTCTGAGTGCTGACCTTGCTGGGATTTTCTGCTGGACTTCAGTGTTAGTGTGTTTTATTTAGAATGAGGTAATCACTCCCAACAGTGTCCCATTCTACTTTACATTTCTCTGTTAAATGAATATGCTGTCTAGAAGCACTATTTTGAGTCATCTTAATTACTCACTTTTATTCATTTTCAGCTGTCCTATTCCTGGTTTTATGCATCATTAAAAAATTCTGTTCTTGCCCCTCTATTTTGGTTCTGTTGTGTCTGTGGTGGTTACCAGCAAGCTCTTGTGTATCTTTCTGCCCTTGACCTTCACACCATAGTTCATTATTCTTCCTCGTTCCTGCACTGGTGAGATTACCCTCCATGGTTTACAGGATCAAGTCTCAACTTCTTAGCTTGACCCTCAAAACCTTTCCTTCTGTAGCTTTTCCTAATCTGCCCCCCATGAATTAATCTTCTTTCAGTAACTAAATTTAGGGCGTGTCCTGACGACTTTATCTTTATAGGGGTCCCCTTGTGATGTAAAATTTTACCAAGTGCTTTGTCTTCATTATCTGTGAGCTTATTTAGGGCAAAGCCTGTGCCTAGTAAATATCTGAGGAGTGAAACTGAACAATTGTATCTGAGCCCACCCTACCTCTGTGAAACTGCAGTCTGTCTTCTCTCTGCATCCTACTTCCCATCAGATTTTAAAGAGTGAACAAAGTAGCATTAACCAAGGTTGCACAAGTAACTCATGTGTTGGAATTTTAAAGTTATCTAATAGAAGAAGCTTCCTTTGTTCCCTCTGTGGAATCCCTTGTCAACGCATTGCACCCTTGCTTTGAAAACAGGAAGTTGGAGAAGTCCAACAGTATCATGAGCCCTCTGTTCATATTCGGAAAACCTGTAGTCTTTCCAGGTCTATAGGCAGGAGCAAATTCTAATAATCACAGTCATTAGAACTTGATTTGTTGAATCGGATTCTTAAAACTGAGGCACCATAGACTCTGGCTTGCTAGAAACATTGAGGACATCTGGATGTTTTGAAAAATACAATAATCGCTTGTTTTTTATGATCTCTTTAATGTTATTCTTTTTAAAAAGTAGCTTCCAAAAGACGCAGGGTGAGAGGACTAGGGGGGAGTCTGTTGAGTTTCTATGCCCACGGACTGGATTTGTCTGCCTCAACAAGTTAGGGTAACTCAAGCATGTTTCTTCATCTTTTTTCCTACTTTCTCAATTGTAAATAGAGCAAAAATAATACACATCTCATAGGATCATTGTGACAAATAGATTAGGTGATGCTTACCGCCCATCAAGTACTAGTAAGTATTGGATCCCTTCCCCTTTGCCCTTAAACTTCAGGTAGTATAGATGCTGTGGCTTACACATGGCTGTTTTTCTGTCCCTCCCTACACGGAGAAGCCAGTTCTGTAATACAGTGTCACTGTTTCCCCAGAAGAGCCCTCTCCGAGGCCATGGTGCTTCTTGCCTAGTTTCTCCATAGCAGCACTGTTTCTGGGGTCCAGAAGAGGATAGGCTGGCTTAACAATAGTCATCCTTCATAGTCTCAGTTTGGATGCTCACTGTTGAAGAACTCTTCAAATTACTTTTCTTTCTGGGAGAAAAGGAAATCTTACCAGCAGTCTCATCCCCTCACAAACAGTGGGTATCATGAATTATTAGAAAAGAATTACTCAAAGAAAGTACTCCTAAAAACAACTGCTCTCAGAACAAAGAGTCTGACTTATCAACAGGCACAAAGGAATTTTTTCTACTAAATTTCAGCTTGTCACTTATAAACACGAAAATTGCATTGCTCGTAATATATTCTGTGGGGACAGTGTTGTGAGTGTTTCCATGAGGTGAAATTCTCAAGTAGGAGCTTCTGAGAATGAATATTTACTCGGAGAGAACCCTAGGGGATGTCTATTTGGAAACAGGTGAACAGCAAGCAAAAGCCATTATAAAAAGAGGAAAGCAAAACAGGCAAATCAAGTAAATAATTCCTTTGCAGACCACATTGTGGAAAAAAAACGAAGTGACGTGAGACACGTTTCATTTAACATGAATAACCAATGTAATTATAATTGGCTAATGAATATTTTTTTCTTTTTCTGCATAATATCAGTGTCATCTGAAGTGACGAAGGTGTTTTGCATATCAAAACCTCACAGTCATGCACAGGTATATTTATGGGCTGTTTTTCTGGTGAAGTCAATGTTGTTTTAGCTTTTATCTAGATTTCAGTTGAAAGACTTATCCACAGTCCAGAAACAAAATGTTATAAGATAAAGAAGATATGTAGAACGAGATTTTTGTCCCTTTAACAAATAGATATTAGAGTTTTCCCTTGATTATATTTTTCAGTGTGTGGAAAGAATGATCTCATATAAAATCTAGAAAGGGTTTTATGGGAAAATTGTAGCGTGGCTGTCATTGGCAAATTTCATAAGAACAAAAATAATTATCTCGATGACTTAGCTTAAATGTGTTCTTTATGACAGGCAAGCAGACAAGCTGGTTTCTCCTTGTGCTTACTTGTTCTGTGAGTCTGTATTACTAAGGAGTTAATGTAATTTCTGTGAAAGTAGATAGCAGATTCCTAAAAAGAATTCAGGTAATTCTTGGTCCTTAAGTGATGGAGAGACTTGTAAATAATGAAATCCAGAGAGATGGCCCTAATTTAATTTAGCTGGTAGTTGGATTTGATTCTGACTCCACCTTTTGACTGAACGCTTAACAAGAAAGATGAAGGGATTTGAACTTCAAGTCCCATTTCTTTCTTTGTCTTCAAAATTCAGAGCACGCACGGTGCTGGGGGCGAAGCGGCAGTGGGTGTCTGTGAAATGTGAACAGGTTGTAACTGAAGTGATATCAGTGATGGGATTGTTTGGAACGATAGGAAATGGCCGTGGGGGAGAAGCTTAAGAAGGGCACAGCCATGCCACTGTAGCAATGACCTGGAATCGCCTTTTCTGCATGTGTTGGCGCTTACCTTCTCCAAAGGATATTTATGGGGGCGTCACTAAAAAAAGGCAATGTTTTCTTTTTTCATGTCACTCCGTGATTTAACTCTAAAGCCCAAGTGATAGTAGCAGTAGCAATTCCCATGTCACCTCCAGTTGTTCTGTGTCATAGGAAGGGAGGGGAGTTTCGGTACCCTGTGGTGATGGGCACGCCCCACAGCGTTCTAAGTAGATGGAATTACATACACTGCATGGTGGTTCTGTGTTGGAATTAGGTGAACTGAGTTTGAATTTGAGCTCTGCTATTATCCGCCTGTGAAACTTCGGGCCACATATAAATGTTATCAGTCTCTTCTGTAAAATGAAGAAGACATTAATCTCTTCCAAAGGTTATAAACATTAAGTGAGACATGTTATGGAAGGTATTATATACATAGCATGATCTTAGTTAAATTGTTGTTGGTTTTATGTGTGTTTGGCTAAATGCCACTGAATTCTAAATTCTTTAATAAATAGGTGGACGAATGCATGCATGCCTGAGTAAATGGATAAATGCATGAAATAGAAAAAATATGTATGTGTATTATGCCCTAAAATACTTAAAAGATTCATTTTGTTTAAGATTGCAGTACACCCTAATGGGATAAATGAAGATTCAGAGATAAAATACCATATGAAGTGAGAAATTTGAAGATGGAAATGACTTTTTCATAATTATTTCCATTTTTGTAACTCGCATTTCTATTATTTTGCGTTTGGGTATACCATTTTACTTTCCTGTCTCCTGTAGTGGTTAGGGCATGTGTAATTATTTTAATCCGTAGATTCCCAGAGAGGAAAACGGATTGCTGAAGGTCAGTTCCTTTCTGTTTTGTGGAGCTATGTACCGAATCATCTAATCAGTAATTGATGCCATGAATTGACCTGGACAAGCAGTGTGGCATGCTCAAAAGATCAGTAGGTTGCCATGTAGAAGGCCTGAGTTCTAGTTTTTGTGCTGTCTTGAAAAAAATCTTTGATTTCTGTCAAATCACTCCACTAGGTTGAGCCTGTTTCTGTAGCAGGTGAAGACTGAGCATTGCCAGACAGTCTCTAGTGATGAGCATCTGGGGAGCCAGCATTAGTGGGGTGGTGCTGTACCTAGCTCTGGATTTCATCTGCGTGGGCTTGAGCCGCCTTCATGGCATCACAATTCATCTTGGAAAGGTCCTTAGTCTATACAAGCCTCACTTTTCTCATCTCTGCAGTTGGGGTAGCAGAATCAAAACCTCCTTAATGAGCTTCCAATAAGGATTAAGTGAGGTAATATTTGTGGGGTATTTGGCATGTACCTGGTGCAATTAAATGCTCAATGAAGATTAGCAAGTCTTCCAACATGGCTTCTTCAAAAGTAAGTCAGGTAATAACACTGACATTGTCAGAGAGTAATAGACATTACTCTCTGTATTACTGACCCAACCACCTAAGTCCTGCCCTGCAGAGCTACCAAGGGAAGATGATCACAGGGGAACATCCCACGGGCCTCTTCAGAGAGAGATACGGTCCCTCTGAGTCCCTCTAGGAGCTCCGCAAATGTTGAATGATGATAATATTAATGATTCTGTTACAGATGGCATGGAGCTTCCTGGTGCAGACAGGTAAGATAAGGAGACCTTTTGGTTTATGGCCAGATTTGGAAGGCTGGTTGTGAAGCCTTTGATACGAAGGAGCTATTCCAGAAATCCTTCCGAGAGGCCTACACTGCCATAACTAATGAGTCCTGTTGCTCCTATATCTGTTGCTCCTGCCACTGCATTAAGTGTCTGAAGTATTTGCCAGCCTAACCTCCCAGATCTAGTTTTAGAAGGCTGCAGGGGTCATGGTGTTGTTTGAGGCAATGCTCAGTAGAAGACACATTAAATTTTAACTGTGGGACTTTTATAAATTCACGACTTGCGGGCACAGCAGACACAGTGACTAAGACAGGGAGTACTTAGAGAGCAGCCACCTTTTACCTGTGGTCCCTTTTCTTTGGATTTGGGTTAAGATTGTACAGGGATCTGCATTAGTCATAGTTACGAAATGCACACCCACTCCCCTCTGCAGCCGTCAGGCAGAGCAAAAGGATGTAATGGATTCTGTAGTGATAAAGGTTTAGTGGCCGAGAAACAGGAAATGAGGGCAGATGTGATGGAAGATCTTCTTAGAATGCAAGCAGAATGTTTATTAGTGGCCAATTTTTGAATGCCTTGTCCCCAACAATGCATGTTCATTCTCTCTCTCTCTCTCTCTCTCTCTCTCTCTCTCCCTCCCTCCCTCTCTTTTACCACCCCTCCAAGGGGCTGTGCCACTGAGATCCTCCAAAGGTTATTTCTCCTCATTGAACCCCTAGGGAACACAGCCACCTGAGTCATACTTTTAACCTCAGATTCCAGCGCTGATCAGGTATACAGTAGGGATTCACCAAATATTTGTGGAACGAACTAGTGAGAGAGAGGGAGCAGGAGGGAAGGGAAGATTGAGGGTGAAGTAAAAAGAGAAGAAGATTGCTGGTTACCTCCCACAGGTGATTGAAAATAGTTTTGGTGGTGGTGGTGGTGGTGGTGGTGGTTCTGCATTATAATTTTGAGAAAGGACAGAGCTCCTTTGCCCTAATTAAAGAAGTAGCATAACAGATGAGGTTTGTAGTATGTTAGAACTCAGCTCTGCCTGTGTGCTTGACATAGTCGTCCAGATTCCTTTACAAATAGAGTACACTCAGCTTCACATTCATTAGCTTGTAGGGTGGAGTGCACACTTTTCAAAGGTAATTTTGAGGGTTTAAATTGGAAAGAAGATGTCACCAGGAATAGAAAGCCAAACGTCCCTTCTCTTTTTATTCTCGTATAGAAGAAAGGGGGAGATGTTTTCTTTTATTCTTTCAAAGAACTTAACTGATGAAAGGGCTCCATTACGCTCCACAGGACACCATGTATATTTAAGTGAAAATGATTCATCATGGGGCCAGCAGTCAACAAGTATTTATCGAAGTCTCAAATGCCAGAAAGTTCTAAGTGCTGGTTTAGTGGCCTTCCTGAGGGACTTAATAAACTATCATCTTGCAGAAAGACATCCTAGAAGGTAAACATTTGACAGTGAGTGATCACAGGCTGCAAATGCCCTTTCTTCAGAGTGCAGGTATTCTGTGCTTCGTATCGGTACACCTAAGAAATACAGTCCAGGATGTACAACTTGGTCATTTTTTCGAAGCTTGCCAGTGGCGTTCAAATGACTCCGAGGTCCCATCAGACCACTTCTGTGCCTTTTGAATACCTGTTTTAAGTCTTCCACCTCATTTTTTAATTGATAACGTTATTTGTGAAACTTAACTTACTGACTCTGGCTGAGACAGTTAGCGTGTGTGTATTGGTGTGGTGTTTCATTCAAGGAATGCTTATGATGTGTTAGCCATTTCTCTCTGAATGACAAAAGAGAGAGCTGCTGCATATGGGTTTTAAACAGTTTGTTGGCATCACTACAGGGTGACCTTTAAGGTCCGATTCTGAGGTCCTTGTTCCCTGAGGTGGTTTCCTGTCCTGCAGGGTCAAAGGTGGTGCTCCATCACATGCCTGCTCCCACACCCACTCACCCCTTGGGTATATATCACACCCCGCAGAAGGCACTGATGAGGATTAAAGACTTACAACATCATCTAATAATGCCTGTCTAATGGAGATAGGCATCATTCTGGCAATGTAATTTGGGTCTTTAGAGACTTGGTATGTAAGCTAGAAATTTGATTTTACTCTTTGTGTAAAAGCTACTTTTATTGATTGCAAAGAAGAGTGAGAAAGTCTACAGGTGGCAAAGTAGTGCAGGCTTTTCCCGTCAAATTTCCTAGTACATTGAGGTCTTCACGTAAGGACCATGAGGTTAGCAGCCTTAATGATCTTGCTGATACCTTCAGAAATGATTCGTCAGTGTGTCAGAATACGCCTAGATTTCTACAAAATGCTACAGGGCAGCAACGTAACTCTTTCTCCCCTATCTAAAATCTTAAAATGCATCGGGTAGGCATAGAAGAAAATGGGAAGAAAGCCAACTATTAAAAACCAGAAAAGAGATAACTGTTCAATCTTTTAACAATCAGAGGAAGATGTACATGTTGGTATTTTCTAGCAGTGAGATGTTAACAAAATATGGAGAGAAGGCATATGATTGAGAAATTTACCATTAAGTTGGTAAATTCAGTTGTGTGAATATAGACATTTTATACTTACAGGAAACCGTCTGGAATATACAGATGGTTCCCTTAAAATTACATCCAAGCAAGAGTAATAAGCAGTGTTGTCTAGATGTTTAAGTTTTTTTTAAAGTTTGGTATTTTAGAGACAATTATAGATTTGATCTTCAATATCTGCCCTTCTGAGACAGTGCCCACTGGGTTTTGCAAGGGGTATGTGCAAGGCACAGTCATTTCTTTGGTCAGAGCTTTATTTTTACATATTTACCAGTACGTACCTTTTTGAGATCAGGTGCATTCAGGGTAGTATGACCTAACGTGCTGGTTATGACTTTGACTTACCTTTTGACCAGCTCTGTTCTGCATCCCAAATACTCTGCTTTCTTCCCTTAGATTTCAGCAACAAGAGGCATTCTATCAATTTTAAAAAGTTACTGATAAAATTCTATTGATTAAAAAAATGTTTTAGCTTTAAAAAATTGACTCAGAGCCTGAGCTTGGTCTGGGGAGCATGGGTGTTCCTTGAGGAGAACCCATTTTCAGCCCAGGAATATTGCCTCTGCAGGGCACACCCTGCGGGTGCACCGCGAGGCGGTTCTAGAAAACCATTAAGCGCATCCCGGAGCCAGACTCCTTGGGTTTAAATAGCATCTCTCCCCGTACTCTGCTACCTTAGACAACTTATGTGTTGTTCTGTGCCTCGGTTTTCTCATCTGGAGCATGAAGATAAAGTCTACCTTATAAAGTCGTTCAATGGATTGAACAAGTTCATACGTACAGTGTGTTCAGGACAGAACCTGGCACGCAGTATGTGCACTATTAAGTATCAGCTATTGCCGTTAGTTATAAATAAGGCTTTACTAGCACAACTTCTGTCCATTCCAGTAAAAGACTTGGCGAATGCTTCCTGTTTTCTAAGTGATAGGCCCCCAAACCACAGACCCTCTTACTCAATTGGAAGCTTAAAGCCATGATTAAGTCACAGAGCTCTTTTCAAAACATGTTTTACTAGGTAGCTACATTACCAGTTTGCAGATATCTGGAGAATGAGGTTCACATCATAGTCATCATCTTGCAATACCTCCACAGCTGCTAACTGAGTACTGAATGAAATGATAAATACATCTGCTTGTGAACTTCTTCCCTAAGTTTACACGAGTATTAGGTTTTATGAGTAGGGTACGCCAGTTTTCAGAAAGGAGATAGACTAGGTGCTGTTCCTACACAGACTCAGACAGTCTAAAAATAAGGGCAAAATAAAAGAGTCTTGAACTATTTTGTGTACAGCCCTAGTCCATATTAGAAGGGATATGGGGAGTGTAGAAATAGCAGTTAAACTGGGGCCCTCTTCGGGAAAGCATGTAGCAGTTCCATAGCAAGTGTCTCGTATGATGTTCTAAATGCAGAGCATGAGAATAGTGACACCTCGGTGTACTCTGCTTTGCCCTTGAAATATGTATGCCCTGTGTGCATCTGCGTGTTCAATTGGGTTATGACATTGTCATTTTGGGAAGCAGAACAGGAGGCAAAGGGCGCTCAGGTTTTCAGGCAATTTGCCTTTTCACCCTGCAACAGTTATCCTTGCTTCAAAAATTAATTTGAAAAATAAGTAAAGAGAAGAGAGAACACAAACTGGGTAGGCGCAGGGCAGCAGGGTGAAGTCGTGGGGCTGGGCGCGTGCTTAGCTGATTTAAAAGGAGAAGCGAAGCAGCCGCCGATGTTCCTGGGTAAATGTCGATATGCATTATTAAATGAAACGGGGAAAACACAGACTGTCAGAAGCATTTTTCGTCGGGAGACACAGGGAGAATTGAAATGCACTTTCAAAGGAGAAGTTTCTTTCAGCGTTCAATCATTTTCTGTTTGAAGCTTTAATTACAGTGCTCCTTGCTACCTAATGCTTTCAGTTTAAAATCACATCACAGAAGAGGGCGAGATGCGGTCGCTCAGAGAACAGTCGCTGTGGCATCGGCGTCGCGGTGTTTATTCACCACGAGTTCCTGCTGCATGATTCCTTCCTAGATTTCCATGTCATCTCATGTGCTTTTGTACCACACATCTAGGGCACGGCGCTTCTTGAGAGTGATTTTTGTGAACCTGCTATTGCCAGAGCAGATCGATGATAAGCTTGGGGAACTAATGTAGTCGGAAATAAAGGAATAGTTATCCATACCACCTCTTCTGGAGCCGGTCACGTGGGTGGCTAGTGGCTTCCTAAGGGCCTAATCAAAGTAAGCTGTACTTAACATAGACGCATATGGACAGAGAAGTGAACATGGTAGCACATGCATATGTGTGTGCATGTAGATATACATGTATAACCGTCAGATACTCATGCGGAGGACTTCGCCACTCCGCCCAGCGCACACATCCTTTCTGAGCATGTGCTCAGCCTAGGGGTACAGCGGTGCCGAGGACTCAGGCCTGGCTCGCCATTTGGCCGCGGACAGACAAGGGAGCAAGTGTGATAAGCAGTGATGGGGGTTTGTAGACAGCAGCCTGAAGCAGAGTAGAAGTGGGGCTCACACCCCTTTTGTGACCATGGGTGGGCTCCATAACGAGGTAGACGTGGAGCTGATCCCTGAGAAGAAGGAACAAAGGTAAGCAGATCAGCACAAAAAAGGTCATCCAGTTGCAGTAAGGCATCACTTTGGAGCTAAATTTATACCAAAATGAATATGAGTTCTTTCGTTTCTGAATAGTTCAGGTGTTCTTTGAATGCGCTGTTCTCACTGCCCAGAGAAAAGGGAGCCAGGGAGCTAAACCGTAGTTGCTGGTGGTAATGATTATATGTGATGTGCAATATATGTACGTACAAGTACATGTAACATATAAGTGGGCTATAAAACCCTTTTACACTTTTTTTTGCTATTATCTTGTGGCAGCTCCAGCAAGTTAGGTGGATAGGAGTGTTTTTCAGGAAAGGAAGGCGCAAAGATGTGTTATCAACTGCGCAAGTTCACGGGGCTCTGACCCTAGGATCCCTCTGGCCATCAGCAGTGTTTATTTAGTCAGTGACTTTCCTGGGCCAGTGTCTGTCACTCTCACTTCCTGTCAAAGGGGAGAAACTTTGTATCCGCCTCAGGAAGCCCATAGGATTTGAGGAAAAGTGTGGACTTCCTCTCGGCTCTTCCAGGTCTGCTCCCTTCTCCCCCAGGCATTTAGAGGGTCTTTGCAGGCTTGGTCCTCACTTCTGTATTTCCAAGTGTTTCTGCAGACAGACTTTGTCCCAGCTTGACTCTTCAGGGACGGGTGGGTTGATTTACTATTTACTTATTACAAATTTTACTTGTCTACGTGTGGATTTATAACTGCCCAGGTGACAATTTTGTTTTTTCTCATTTTTTTTTCCCAGTGAGACAGTGTAAGCATATGATTAATTTAAAATAAGTCCAGAATCAGGAAGCATGAAGGAGAAAAACATCTTAACCTATCAGAATTAAAAATATCACATTAAAAAAAAAAAGACTGACTCCTAGTAGACCGTCTTCACACTTAGAATCTGTGCTGTGACAAGGAATTTGTAACAGCTAAAAAAAATATGAGAAGAAAATTGAAAGGCGCTACTTACCAATGTGACTAGTCTGGTTGCTTTTGGGTTCTATGCTGCTTGTGAGAAATAAAAAAAAAAAAAACTAAGTGAAGAATGTTCTTTTCTTCTCTTTTAATCTACAGTTAGATCTTTTTGACTAAGAAAAATGCAGAAGAGCAATTACTCTGTTACTTTAATTACTCTTCTAATTATAACAATAACCTTGTCACATTATCATAATTCCCCAAACACAAAATGCAAGCTCCAAATTGCACCAATATTGGGTACTTTCACCTTGTTAACGGCTCACTGTCGGTGCGGAAAACACTCACGTCCCCCAGTACCTTTCTGTTGTACGGCACACTGTATATTTCTTTACCCCCCAAAATGGTGTTACATTCTTTACAGCGTGTTTGTATCTCACCATCCCATGATTTGAACGCCGCTTTTGAACATCTCCTCACCGTTTCAGACGCGATCTCCTGAGCAGTGTGCAATTCTCTCCCGGCTGTTTGATGGTAATGGGAGCTGTGCACGTATCCGGAGAGAGTGTGCAGTACAGCCTGGGGTGAGAAAGTAGCTATTTATCAAGGTATCTTACAATCTCAGTTTATGTTGTTGTAAAACGTTACTGTGCATGTTCTGCGAGATTATATCCACCAGAAATTTGTCAGCCATTGTCAACATACTGTAAGGAATGAGGTCGTGTATTATTCTAGTCAACTTCATTTTATTGTGCGTTTCCTTGCCCTCATTTTCAAAGAGACTGACTACCAGGGACTCTTGCTTAATGGTGCCATCTGTTAGATTATGAATTGTGCAGAACAAGGGCTGGAAATGCACTCGAACACTCACAGAACCCTGGCAGGTTGACGGCAAGGCATCCTGACGCATGGTCTTGCCTGCGTGGAAATTCTCCCTCCGTTAGACAGCAGATGATACTGTCAACCACCAAGGAAGTGGCAGAATGGCTGCCTGGTATGTGCAATGATAAAGTAGGAGTGAGACAGAACAGAATCCTTTATAGCCCTGGCCGGCTAGTCCAGTTGGTTAGAGCATCATCCCCATACACCAAGTTTGGGGGTTCGATCCCCAGTCAGGGCACATATAAGAAGCAACCAACAAATGCATAAATAAGTGGACCAACAAATTTCTCTCTCTGCCTACCTGCTCCCCCACTACATCCCTTTTTCTTCTCTCTAAAACCAGTTTTAAAAAAGCAGAAGCCTTTTCAAATGGAATGGTAGATTTCCTTATTTTAAGAAATGGAAACAGGGAACAGACTGACAGTGACCAGAGGGGAGGGAGGAGGGGTAATGGTGGAAAGAAGGGGGAGGGTCTAGTTAAAGAGCGTGTATGAATAATGCGGGGACACGGACAGCAGCGTGGGGACTGACTGTGGGAGTGGAGGGGCTGGGCAGAGAAGGGCAAAGGGGGGAAAACGAGGTCAACGGTAACAAACAACAATAAAATCTTTTAAAAATGTATAATAATGTAGCTTTAAAATCATGAGTTCTTTACACAGCCCCCACTTTTGGTAAAGTTCTGAAGTTGTTTCCGTTGTCATTGTATTTTGTTGTTGTTGTTTGGTGTCAGTGTCCCTAACGTTCCAGAGCCCCCCCCCCATCCTCCCCTCTGGGGGACACTTTCTGTCACCACATTTCTTTTCTGTCTTTAATGCTGTCTAACCAATAAAACTGATCTCAAGATACATTGGAAAGTCATTCTCACTATAGTGAATA